>LBNU01038506.1:310296-326277 GCA_014162995.1 Artemisia annua
AAAAATAAAAAAAAGGAGAGAAAGAAAAGAAGCTCATAACACAAACATTTAACAAACATCTTAGAGCTTCACTTGTCCGAGGACATGACCTCAGATAGGAAGGCGTGGAGAGATATGATTCGTATCCATGGTTAGTTTTGGGCTAGGTTGGTTGTGGGTTTGGGTTTGCTATGTGTTTTGGCTTTTTAGGTGCCACTTTGTTGCCTTACCCCTTGCTTGATGTTGTTAGGGACCTTTAGCTTGTTTCCCTTTAGGCTCTTTGAGCTTTGTTTTGCCTTTGCTTTGCCTTTAGGCCCCGTTGATGCTCCCCTTTTGCTTGCCCTTTTTGCTTTGCCTTAGTTTTAGGCCTGTTGCGTTGCCCTTCTTTGGTCTCTGCTTCTCCCTTTGGCTTTGGTTCTTTGCGCCCCCGCCCCCTTTTTTGCTTGCGTTTGTCTTGGTGGTTTTTGTTCTTGCTTGCTTTGCTCTTGTTCCTCTGTTTTTTTGCGCTTCTTCTTTTCCCTTGCATGTCTGCTCTGTTGACTTTTATGCTAGCCTTTTCTTTTTTCTCCTTCTTTTTTCTTTCTTTTGGTTTTTCTTGTGGCGTTGGTATGTCTTTTGCTTTGTTTGCTTTCTTGCTTCTTTGCTTGTTGCATCGTTTTTGCTTATATGTTACTGTTACTTGCTTATATGTTTTTGCTTATATGTTTCTGTTACTCTGTTTTGCTTATTTGCTTGCATGCTTCCCTTTGTTTTGGCTCCTTTATTATTGTTTACTTTCCGTTGGGCTCCCACTGCACACACCAGCCGGAGGTCTTCATGGAAGCAGTCTCTCTACCTTCAGGTTTATCCTGGGGTAGGGGTAGGATCTGTCTACATCCCACCTCCCCCATACCCCGCCCCGGCGGGATTGGGTATGTTGTTGTTGTTGTTGTTGTTATTGTATCTTAGTATGTCAAAACGAATATTGCCTGCGACTTTATATATATATATATATATATNAGTTATAACTTAGCCCGATGTATTAATATTAGTTAGTTCAAATAAAAAACGATAGAGTCAATACCAAAATAAATAGACAAAAAATATTACGTAAAAAAATACATCTTAAAAGATTACATGTCAATAAACTATTTTAAATACGTATCATGCTTACGAAATGTATGCTACCATGAAAACTGATATATATAATGACAAAAATACGTTCTGAATATAAAATGACGAAAATAAATGACGGATATTAAACTTTGAAAACTTCTATATAGCCCATGTGTATCGCACGGGCTTTCATGACTATTCATGTTTGCAAGAGTATTCAAATAATGAAATGACATGATCCCGCAATGAATACATGACGAAAATTAGTGAACATTACATTATGAACACTTAGATACAGCCCGTGTGCAACGCACGGGTCTGGTTGCCTAGTTATTTATATTCTTCACGGTTGACTATAGCAATCATACGAACAATAATTATAAATAATAATTATAAAGAGTTGAAGACATACCGCAAGGAATCGAGCGTAAACAAAATCAGAGTTCGAGATTTACCTCTTAAAGGTCGGGAAAATTGAAAAAAATCACCTTTTAGCTAGAGCGTGCTGATAACGTGTTGTGAACAAAGATTGAGGGAATGAATATTCTTCAATTATTTATAATGTTAGGGAATACAAAGGGTATATATAAGATAATATTAGGGTAAAAACCCTAATAGCTAATTGGGCCATGGACCTCTTATTAGTTATATGGACATCCACTAATAATGATCCATAACATTTATATCGTTTTTTGTGTATTGATCTTGATAAACGATTTTTCTTTCAGTTTTGGCTAAATCAAGAAATATTAACATTTGTTTATTTTTCTATATCTTTAAAAAAGTATAAACATAATAAAATTATAACCTAATAAAGAAACTTTCTTTTTATTCAAAATGAAAAAGTCCCGGGTTTTGTTTTATTATATACAAGAGGGAATCCGATACGAAGAAAAACTAAAATAAGAAGAATAAGAAGGATTTCTAGCCACATATTTCAAATAAGGGGGAGAAAATTAAGGGGAGATGCATCTACTTTTGTAGGTGCATCTGAAATGTGTGATTGTGTTTTCTTCTTACCCTTCATATTTTAATTTTTCTTCTTATTTGATCCTAACTCACTATTTATAATGCCGCGCACGCGCGGGGTTTTTTTTTTTTAATTTTTTTTTTGAATGATACATTTTTATTTCTTAAAAAACAGACAATTTAATATTTGTTATGTTTGATTTATGATTTTTAATTATATTTGTTTATTATTAAAGATAATCGTTTAAGAAATTGTTAGGTGCATCTTATCTATATCTTTTTGTATTTATCTTCTACTTGTGCAGTATATCAACAAAAGAAATTTTTAAATTTCCAAATTAAAAATAATAATTAAAATATTACCTAATAAGGAAATATTCTTTTTTCCGAAATATGAAAGTACCAACTAAGTGTTTTGTTTTATTATATAAAATATAAAAGATAAGATATGATTCTATAAACGTACTATTAACAGCTTAATTTGACTTCTTTTCATAGAGCAATATTAAGGTTGTACGCATTTAAAGTTTACCCTTTTTCGATCTGTTTGACTGTCTAGATGGGTTTACATGGACAAGTGGTAACTTGTGTTAATAACTTTTGAAGTGACCCAAGTAGACCCGTGAGGTGTTAAGACCAACATCAACGTACAAGTTACCACTTTTCCATATAAACCCATCTAGACCCGTTGGGCCTAGATTGCCAAATCGTAGTTTTAGATGCAAATTTTCACTCGACTTAAATTACGAGTATGTTATATACGAGTATGTTATATATGCTTAGGCTGGATCAATAACATCAGTTCTTTGTTACAAGGGATGGCAACCAGTAGGAAAAGTATGTTTCATCTCAGCAAATGTGCGTGAGTTTAATTCCCAAATGACCAGTTTTTTCCCCCTCTTTTCCTTTCCAATTTCAACTCATCAAAAGTCATTTTTGCAACAAAATGTTTCAGCAATTTTAACTCTCTTCCATGTTCAGTCACACCAATTAGTCCGTTTAATTTGTCCTTATTTCCTTTTAAAAGGATATACCATACCTATTCATCACAAACACACACACGAAAAGGGAACACTGCATAAATGTTACAAACACAAACCGCAACCAGAAAACATTGCAGACTGAAAATACCTTTTCTCTAAACTTATTTGAAGCCGTTGCTATGGGCGGGCATATTGCAAGTAAAAATACTACACTTGCTTGTACTATTTCATCACAAAAAAAAAACTCTATATTCTGGCTAATTAAAATGACATGTTATTTAAGATATTACTATACTATTGCGAGTGAGCTGGACTAAGCAAGTAAATATAGATAGAAAAGAAATAAAAAAACTTAACAGTTCGTCAACAAATCATGAACGTTATATAACCAGGAAAAACTTAATAAGTTCTCTGTGCAGTTAACCAAACATATAAGAAGAGAAAAAAGACCAGTTTGTTTAATTTAACTCATAATTTCTACGGTCCAACAGTTCTGTTGAATATATTACTTCCTGGAACATATTAAGCCAAGTTATCTTAACTAATAGATTATGCTACATACTAGAACTACTTTACAAGTATAATCTGTAAGAAGACAATACATACATATCGGGAGTTTCGGACACACATGCTAAAGCTTCATCTTACACTTTGTTGTAAAAAATCTAGTGCACCCGGTTCAGATGACAACTTATTCGGAGACCTAAACTCATGCCTAATTTTTTCCTAAAACTCAGCTAATTGGTTTATGGCATTATGATGAGTGTGTCCCTTTGTTATAACGAATTAGAAAATCACAACAAGGATAATGATAGATTGCATGCGAACATTTCTCTGTTACGATATAATGATAAACTGCTCTTAATTTCCATGAGACTTTCAAGAAGAATAAGCAAAAAAGAACTGTAAGTAACGGTAAATAAAAGAAATATAAGAAAGGCAGGAGCTTATAAAATGTAATAATCAATCCAAATTATAACTGAATGCTATCTCATATGTAGTTTAAAGAAAATTATATAATGATAGTATAATTACCCATGGAAGAAATCAATAATAAGGCTATAAAAAGTGGTAAGGTGATCGATACTACTTGATATATTGATTAGGCGACACAGTCGTCTCAATGTATCTCACCACTTGAGATATTTCCATGGGGTGACACAGCATTTCCTTGTCTTTTGCTTTCCCTTTGCTATGCTTCTTTTTGAGATCTACGTTATATAGATAACCTTTGCACTTATAAGAAGAAAAAAGAGAATTAATAGAATTTTCATATTTGTAACCTAGCATGAACAAATTTCCATTCCTTGTCAAATGCAGTGGCTTCATATAGCGCAAATTACCTGGATCCACCCGATAAGTTCCCATCTTCATCCAATCTCCTTCTTCATTGATCTTCCAAACTTCGGTTTCAAAACTATTCCACCCAACGTTATACACAACACAAACATGAATGCAACCTTTTTTAACCATGAGAGTCGAACGATATCCGTGTTCAACATAATTCGAATCAGAAGTTTTCATCTCTGTGAACGTTTCAGTCTTTGTATCAAACTTTACAACCGAATATTTTCTATCATCATTTAGAAAAAAGAGATTTTCATTCAGACAAGTACATTGTGACAATCCAGATATATCCAAGTTGGGTGTACCTTTAAAGGAGACACTTCTCCAGGAGTCTGATTTCAACGAGTAAATGTCAATACTAGTGTGGTCTGCTTTTAAAAGCTTGTAGTCTTCTTCGCAGGAACTATAAAACAATCCTAATGCAGCTGATGGAGGCCAATAAGATTTGTTTTCAGGCAATTTCTTCCAATCACTCGTCAGAGGATTCCATAAAATTAGATCATAGTCCAATCGTTTTATGGTAACGCGTACACATACCAATCCATGAAGAGATGCTAGAAACTTGATTTCTTTATATGCCGCCACGGGTAGTTTAAAGGAGCTAATAGTTAAAACATTATCGGGTGCTTCACAATTGATGGTGCCAAACGTTCGTGGTTCCTTATAATCGTTGATTAACACAAGAAATTTTTCGTGGTTCTGATGGTGATTGTACAACTTTTTGAACGTATCGGACGATAGGAACGAGTGCAATTCCTTGGAAACACACGTGAAACGTGATACAGATTTGATTGGAAGCCTTGGTAGAATGTGATGCAATAGTACGTCATGTGGAATGAAAATCGCCATTCTTCTCGACCTGTTTTAGCTACAGGCCAACAATATGCGGGAGAAGAATATACATTTTTGTTTATGAAATACTCCATCATATGATTAATATGGGCCTAAAGAGTTTACCCTAAAAGAAATAAAAATCTCCATCATATGATTAACGGGCCTAAAGAGTTTAGCCTTAAAAAAATAACAATAAAAATAAAAAATAGAGTTAATTGCATTTTTGGTCTCTGTGGTTTGGCCAAATTGCAGGCTTGGTCCCTAAAACTTTGAAGGTGCAGCGATAGTCCCCATTTTGAACTTTGTATTGCATTTTTAGTCCCTAGATAAAGTTAAATGACTAAAATACCCTTTTTTTCTTCAGAAAAAGACAAGGGTAATTTGGTCATTTCACAAAGATAAGGACAAAAAATGCAACCCAAACATCAAAATAGGGACTATCGCTGCACTTTCAAAGTTTTGGGGACCAAACCTGCAATTTGGCCAAACCACAAGGACCAAAAATGCAATTACCTCTAAAAAATAAAAAATAAAAAATCAATCTTATCCAATCCTGGGAAAATGAGGAGGTGAGATGTAGACAACTTTACCCCTACCCCGAAAGTAAAAAAGAACGCTTTTTAAGACGGAGTTAAGGTCATATTAAAAGGTCTGACGTTTAGGTCTTGGTTATGGATTAGGTTATGATTTATAAATGCAAGTTATATATCAGATCAGATATTTAGGTCTGATCAATTTAAGTCTTGTATGTGGATCAAGTTCACTATTTTACGGACCTCATTTTTTTTTGTCGTGTGTTTTGCTGCATTATATAGTAGCATAGATAATGCATTAATTCTAATCTACATCGGTGACCACCCTTGCACACAAACAGGCATGTGTGTGTTTGTGTAGAACAAATGTTTACGGTATCTAAATCCTTAATTTAAGAATTTCTGATTCTCTGACCTCAGTATCCACATATAATGTACTACTATCCTTGAAACATGGTCCTATGGTCTTAGACTCTTAGGGGTTTTTGGCATAGTGTTTTGAAAGTTACTATCAAGTTACTGCAACATTCAATATGATTATCTAATTGTTTAGGGGTCATTGTATATGTATTTCCAATCCAAATTTTCTAAACACTCAAACAACTCATTATCTAGACCAACGAATACTTTATTATCTAAACATATCTGCTGTTGGTTTTCGTTGTTGCCTATCGTCTCATTTCTGATTGCTAATCCTGTCACTGGCCTAATCTAGAGGGTTTTTGGGATTGCGCTTTGCAAGAGATTATTGAATTGATAACCAATTTCAAAATAGTGTTTAGGAAAGCGTTTCAAAAAAGTTTGAAACCTTCTTTCTGAAACTTCAAAAAACACATATTGCACTGTCTCCAACAACCGGTTTGTAAAGATTAATTATCTTATTCTAGTTATTCCATATCACAATCATTTTATAAAAGCGATATCAAACACCCCTAATATATATTGTTTATTTATGCATATATAAGCATAAAATCAAGTGTTGCGAGAAACTTATCCGTAATATCTCATGCATACCTTTCCCATTCAACGCACCACTCCCACGGAAACTTCAGTTTCACATTCATCCCCCTAAACACATTCTCCTCACCGGATGGCGTATCCAACAAAAACCCGCCTCACATTTGACAAAACACCTTTTCAATCTCCTATTGTACTACCATAAGTCCTACTACTATCAGTATCACTAATGATAAATTAATGTTTTTTCAGGATTTTCAGGATAACCTGTTGTCTTAAAAGGGTTGTAAGGATGATACCCGAATAAAATGTAATCCCCCTGCTATGTGGTTTGAAAAGTAAATGAGGCCTTCTGTTTAGCTTCTTTCATCCTTATGCGAGGATGTATGCTACATTTGTAGTAAAAAGGGTGTTTTTATTATTGGTGTATTTCAGTAGCAGTGGAGTATATCTTGCTACTTAGAGTATTCTGGTCTTTTTCTAGTACTGCGTGAATTGTACAGTTATAGTCTAGAATGGACTTAAGTTGATGCAGTAGGTATGTCAATCCACAACATGTAAATCCTTGTTCAGAAATAACCAAGCGAAAAATGTTGTTCGAGAAATGCCATTTTTGCTGATATTTTCCTTCCAAGCCCCCCTTCGGGTTCAAAATCAAACGCAGACATATATGCAAAAAAACACTTTGATCCAACTCTTATGCTAAGTCTCACGTTGTCAGTTTCAATAGATGCTATTCTCCAATGCAGGGTTACACTCATTCTCTGCGTAAAATTTTCATCCATTTTTGCATCTTAGATATATATGTTAAGTTAGTCAAGCATGACTTGGCAATCTAGACCCGTTGGGTCTAGATGTGTTGACATGGACAAGTGGTAACTTGTGTTGATGTTTGTCTAACAACCCCGTTGGACCCAACATACTTCTTCAATAACTCCCAAGTAGACCCATGAGGTGTTAAGTCCAACATCAACGTACAAGTTACCACTTTTCCATACAAACCCATCTAGACCCATTGGGTGTAGATTAATAGATGGTCATTTTAGAAGCCAATTTACACTCGACCATGCTCCTATAGTCCTATTGACAGCTTTTTATGTTACTACTAACTACTTGAATTATTGATTAGTAAATATGTTTAGGCTGGATCAATAACAGTTCTTTGTTACATGGTGGCAACCAGTTGGAAAAGTATGTTTCAACTCAGCAAAAAAATTGTGGAAATAGTGAAAAATAAGAAGTGTAAAAAACGGTAAAAATAAAACACAAGAATGACACCAATGTCTCGACGTTGATTGTTTATGTTGATTGATGTTTCTGATCTAACGAAATACTCGATTATATATTCATAGTATTATTACCGGAAGATACAAAAGAACAATCATAATCAGGCAGAAAAAGTACGGGAATATTCGTACTACTTCATATATTGGTAGGTCACACTGTCGTCTCAATTGTATCCAACTATTCAGATATTTCCATTTCAACGACACAGCGTTTCTTTGTCTTTTTCCCTTTCCCTTTGCATCTTCCTTTCAGATCTACGTTATGAAGAAATTGAGATAACTTTGCATTTTTTTATTCGCAAAAGAATTACATCATTTCTATATTTGTAACCGAGCATCATAAATTCCATTCTCGTCAAATGGCAGTGCTCATAAAGCNTCCAACTCTTATGCTAAGTCTCACGTTGTCAGTTTCAATAGATGCTATTCTCCAATGCAGGGTTACACTCATTCTCTGCGTAAAATTTTCATCCATTTTTGCATCTTAGATATATATGTTAAGTTAGTCAAGCATGACTTGGCAATCTAGACCCGTTGGGTCTAGATGTGTTGACATGGACAAGTGGTAACTTGTGTTGATGTTTGTCTAACAACCCCGTTGGACCCAACATACTTCTTCAATAACTCCCAAGTAGACCCATGAGGTGTTAAGTCCAACATCAACGTACAAGTTACCACTTTTCCATACAAACCCATCTAGACCCATTGGGTGTAGATTAATAGATGGTCATTTTAGAAGCCAATTTACACTCGACCATGCTCCTATAGTCCTATTGACAGCTTTTTATGTTACTACTAACTACTTGAATTATTGATTAGTAAATATGTTTAGGCTGGATCAATAACAGTTCTTTGTTACATGGTGGCAACCAGTTGGAAAAGTATGTTTCAACTCAGCAAAAAAATTGTGGAAATAGTGAAAAATAAGAAGTGTAAAAAACGGTAAAAATAAAACACAAGAAAGACACCAATGTCTCGACGTTGATTGTTTATGTTGATTGTTTTTGTAGTCTAACGAATACTCCGTATTATATAGTGATAGTATTATTACCGGAAGATACAAAGAACCAATCTATAATCAGGCTAGAAAAAGTAGTAAGGTGATCGGTACTACTTCATATATTGGTTAGGCGACACTGTCGTCTCAATGTATCCCACTATTTCAGATATTTCCATTTCACGACACAGCGTTTCTTTGTCTTTTCCTTTCCCTTTGCTATGCTTCTTTTTCAGATCTACGTTATGAAGAATTGAAGATAACCTTTGCATTTTTTTATTCCAAAAGAAGTACGATCATTTCTATATTTGTAACCGAGCATCAATAAATTTCCATTCCTCGTCAAATGCAGTGGCTTCATAAAGTGCATATTACCTGTATCTACCCGATAAATTCCCGTCTTCATCCAATCTCCTTCTTCATTAATCTTCCAAACTTCGGTTTCAAAACCATACCCAATGTCATACACAACACAAACATGAATGTAACCTTTTTTAACCATGAGAGTCGAACGATATCCGTGTTTAACATCATTCAAATCGGA
This sequence comes from Artemisia annua, assembly GCA_014162995.1. Taxonomy (NCBI): domain Eukaryota; kingdom Viridiplantae; phylum Streptophyta; class Magnoliopsida; order Asterales; family Asteraceae; genus Artemisia; species Artemisia annua. Next base: position 319,821 of record LBNU01038506.1, read on the forward strand.
AGTTGTCATCTCTGTGAACCTTTCAGTTTTTGTATCAAACCTTACAACGGAATATTTTTATCACCCTTTAAAAAATAGAGATTTTCATTCAAACAAATACCTTGCGACATTCCAGATATATCCAAGTTGTATGTACCTTTAAAGGTGACATTTCTCCAGGAGTCTGATTTCAACGAGTAAATGTCAACATTATTGTGGCCTGCACTTACAAGCTTGCAGTCGTCTTCACAAGAGCTATAAAACAATCCTAATGCTGATCTCCCGTATTTGTTTCCAGACAATTTCTTCCGATCACTCGTCAGAGGATTCCATAAAATTAGATCATAGGAAAAATATTGTTTTATGGTAATGCGTACACATACCAGTCCATGAAAAGATGTCAAAAACTCAACTTCTTTAGCCGTCACGGGTAGTTTATAGGATCTTGGAGTTAAAACATTATCACGCGCTTCACAATCGATGATTACAAACGTACGTGGTTCTTTATAATCATTGATTAAGACTAGAAATTTGTCGTGGTTTTGATGGTAATCTATATGGCGATGGTGCAACTTTTTGAACTTATCGGACGATAGGAATGAGTGCAATTCCTTGGAAACACACATGAAACGCCAAACAGATTTGATTGGAAGCCATGGTAGAATGTGATGCAATAATACGTCATGTGGAATGATAATCGTCATTGCTTCTCGATCTGGTTTTGCTACAAATATTATGCGAGAGAATGATTGGAGTTTTGTTTATTTATAGAGTAAACAAGGATTTCAGCTTAAGTTTGATATAGAAGGTGATAATTAGAATATACCTTAGGATTAAAAGTTTTCTTTTTGACCGGCAGATATCTAAAAAACAACATATTTGTAATTATGATATAGATCAACTGTTAAAACATTTATGATCTCGGTAATTTCAGTAACTATAGACAGCTCAATTCTTGCAACTAACCTATTTTCTGACACAACTTTTACAAAATTACAAGTTACAATGATGTCATCTAAGGCACATTTTGCATTATCTGCTTCAAGACCCGTCAATCAGTCAATGAACCATAACGAAAGATTTATGAAACCATTATACTGTATCAATCTTCTCGCACATCTTCTCCTTCAGTTCCTTTAAGTCTTGCATACAATGCACTAGAAGCTGCCCGTTGATGATCAGGAAAATGAGTTTCTGAATCTTCTATGTTATCGTTTTCATCCTCTTCATCGCTTCCACTATCGTATGTGTCAAGATAAATGTCCTCCCCTTCCTCCTCCTGAAGATAAATGGATTTTATTATTTAAGGAATAAATTGTATGTACGAGTCTCTTAGAAACTTGAGATAGTTTGACCTATGTGGTCAAGACAACTAATATTTCACATTTTGCATTATCTGATCAAAACAGTTCAAAATAACTTAAGCGCAAAGATCAAGGAGAAAGATTCTGGTTCGAACATGTAATTAGTCCATCTTATTTGGAACTTGAAAAGTAGGTTTGACCTCAAAAGTCAAAATACATGTTTGACCATACATAAAAAATACAAGAATTACCTCACTATCCTCATCTTCAGTGGAATATGCTGCATCTAATCTGTCGTATAGCTCCTCATCACCTTCCTCTTTTGTAGTTGAAACATGTTCCTAAAATCATTCGTTATCACAAACAAACATCATGAGAATGCTAACATTCAAGTTAGTTAGCAAATGAATTATTAATAACTAGAATAGAAGATCATACGATTTCAGATCGCAGTTTGTTTATTCTGGCAAGCAGAGTCGATATATGTTTCTGTAAAGCCTGTCCAACAAGAATCAAGAAAGAATGATTATACGGAGCAATACATACACTAATCTCACCAAAAATGATTAGTGGAAAAAATAAATAGGCTATAAAGATGTATTTTGTGAAATGCCTATGGATGTGCGTGTAAAAAGTGATAGTATTGAATAATCAAATGAACGGAATGAAAAAATCTGGCAGTTTTAGATCTGTGTTGGAATTTCAAAAACTGATACCTCTTGTCGTTGAAGTTCAATGGAACGCGCCAAAGCCTTCCTCTTTGTTAGCAAGTTCTTTGGTCTTAATGCACAAGGACGTTTATAACCATTACCCCGAAACACAATAACTGCATATCCTTTTGAAACTTTATCAACCGATACTAATACACCACCACTTTCAGATTCAAGTGATAGCGCTATATTCTTAACCTCCTCAAAATTTGTTGTCTTTACAATGATTTTCACCAACTCCCGATATTTCCAATGAAGATGCATATTTTCCACTGTACCATCAAACACTCCACGACGACCTGCAAAGAACAATCGGTTTATTTCCTGGCATAAAAACTTAAAGGTAGTGAAATGGGTGGGCCCGATTGCCACAAATTTCTCTTTACAATTTTCTCTAACAGATAATTTGTGTAAAAATAGTTTTAAAAAATAAAAGTAATTCAATAATAATAATAATATAATTCTTTTAGTATACCGCTTTGACCCGTTAACTCGAACAACCAATTCTAAGTAAATGGGTCAAAATTGCAACCTCTGGAAAAATGTTAAGTGAAAAGCAAGAAGCTTATTTAGTTACCAAGTAGCAAGAAAGCTTTCATCCTTAAACCAAGCTTCCTAAACATAAATCTTTCCTCATCAGTGATGCTATCTGGATCTGCTTGACGATCTGCTGGATTTAGAAAGGCTTCTACTTTAGATAAGGCCCGTTCGGCTTTCATTAGTTTTCTGTCAGCCTGCAACAAAGTGATGATATGTTTTACGATGAACTTGATAAATTATCAGTTGTTGACTTTTTGAATCAGTGTACTTGGATTTTTTATGCAGCTAAATCATTGTCTTGTGAAATCACATCTTTGATAGCAAAAGTAGTAGATCAGGTGGATTGGGACATTGGGTAATATATCAAAATGGCTTCAGTAAAACCAAATACTTTTTAATACAAGTCAACAAGGTTGGGGTTGACCCACCAACACTTCTTGACCGCTTTGACCCATTTCATTGTTAAGAGTTTCAAAGACCCTTTGGAGATATAAACAGCCCAAACGGACCCATCTTTTATTAACTGGCCAAAATTTGGCCTCCAGCTTTTCGCGAATGGGCAGTTTTTGAGAAAAGATGTGAAGTAGAATGGTTTCCTTTGGAATTTAAACAGGAAAATGGTTAGTTTCTAAAGAAAAAACAAATATAATGGTTCAGAAAGTCAATAACCAGTTAAGAGACAAATTTAAAATGAGTATAAACTCATGTTTCAAGATACTCACGAAACGAAGCTTCCTTTCGAGCTTTCTTATAATGTCAGCCTGTCTAACTGCTTCTGCTTCTTGAAGAACTTTCTTCTCGTGATCATCATCAAGTGTTTTTCCCCACCTGGCATTCGCATCAAGAGTCTCTCCAAGTGTACCTGCAGAATGCTCTTGTGTTTCACCTCTCGGTGTAATAAAAGTTGATGCTCGTAAGCGAGCCTGCTCTTCATCGTCTTGTAAAGATTTTGCCAATCTTTCTTTTTCTAATAACACTTCTGAAACATCGGGTGACAAGAAATCTTTTCCTCTGTAGAACACCAAAAAGTCTTTGTTTCTTGAGAGAAGAATGCCTCCAGTCAATTTCTGCGTATAATTAACACACACAATAATGAATATATTATCCTTCATAGTTTAATTAAGACTGCAAATTAAGTAGTTATTGCTATCATGTATATTTCGAGACTTTTAGTAGTAAGGTCCACAAGACAATGAAACACAAGTGGCGTAAACATGCATGAAAAGAACCGTTCAACATAAAATCACCATATCTATCATTTGATATGGTATTCGTTGAATACCTTAATATCTTCAGCCATTCTCTCACTTGTAGTTAGCTGGACACCACGTTTTAGTGCAACCTTTGCAATCGAACTCCTTTCCCACAATTTAATTATCGCTGCCGCCAAACCTTGATGCTGTCTGCTTCTACCTAGTCATGCAAAACAATCAGATATGTTACACAACGGTGGGCACCATTTACTTTAATTGTTCTTTATTCACTTGTGGAACCATCAATCGTATCTATTTCTAGCTATTGTAACTGTATAAACATGCCGCTCAAAATGGTCAATGGCATAGATATATAGAACTTAAAATCTTATATGCATACTATTAACTTAAGGGAAACCTATTAAATGCTAATGCGTTATACCTAAAGCAAAATGTGGAGGAAGAAATCTTGCGAGCCTTCTAAGATTAGTAGCCTCCTTTGACACGAGTGTAGCTTTTACACCATATGGAAGTATTCTGAATGGTGGTTGGTATCCGGGAACAATTCCTGGGAGTAAATCTGCATCAACAGGTAATGGGTCACTCCCGGGCCAATCTGTGTATCTTGGGCCTAACCCCTCCAAGAGTTTATCCACTTCGTTTTCATAGTTCAGTTCTTCTTTTATTTCAGTATCTTCTGCATCTAATTCATACACTTGTGATCCGTCCACTGAAGCAGCAGTAGCAGCATCAGCATCGGAGACAGATAAATTTTCAGATACTTCCTTGTTATATTCACGTTTTCTTTGTTTTAAAGATGGATCTTGGTATCCTACGCCCCTATAGAGAGTGACGGTACTTCCAGACCTCCAAATCACCAACCCCCCGGTCCTCATCTAAATTGTAAAGAGATGACATCAGCAGAAACATCATACTAAGAAATAGAACACATGTAGCTCAACAAACGACGTTGACACAGCATGAAGTTATTAAGTAAAATAAATGACCAAGTAAAAGATGACAATATAGACAACAAACAAAATAACACAAGCTCGAGCAGGTCTACGAAAAAAAAAATCTACATGAGTGTCCACCCTACTCCTACACAGACATGTGTGCGTGTATACAGAACAAACACATACTACATCCTAAATTTAAGAATTTCTGATTACCCGTATCCACATACTATGTGCTTGTATCCTTGATACATGGTCCCATAGTCAAAGACTCTTAGTGGGGTGTTTGGCATAGTGTGTTGAGAGTTTTTATCAAGTTACTGCATTTCAGTTGACATATAATGCTTTCTGAGTTTTTGGGTATAACAAAACCGATTATTTGTAGAGTTAGGGGTTAAATAATAGTTTAGAAGTAGCTACAACAAAAACGATTTTGATTATCTAATAATTTACAACTCATTTCACATGTAAATCCTTAAGTAACTACAATTTGTCAAACGCTCAAATAGCTCATTCTCTGATTATAACTGCAAACAGCAGAAGCACATCAAAGCACTAACTCGCGCAGAACCTTATGTTAAAGTAATAACCTCATTTTAAGTATTCTATATCACATAATCATTTTCAAAACGCAACATCAAACACCCTAAAACAATATCAGTCTTTATTCTCAAAATTGCATAAGCAAACCTAACAACAAATGTTTTAAGAAACTCACCTCTAATATCTCATGCATCCGTTTCATATTCAGCGCACCACTTCCTTCAACTTTCAACTTCACAACCTCCGCCGATTTCCACTTATCCTTAATACCAGCTACCATCTCCCTCGTAACACCAGCACCCGTAACCCTCATCTTATTCTTCAACCTAAACGCCAAATTCCTCAACCTCCTCAACTCCGACTCCGGAAGAGTTAACTCTGCCACACACGTCTTACTTTTCAACTTCACCGAATTCCTCTTCTCACCGTCCTCCACCCCCGGCTTCTCCCACGGAAACCTCACTTTCCCATCACTCCCTCTAAACACATCCTCCACACCCAACGGCGAATCCGGCGAAAACCCGCCTCGCGCATTCGGCAAAACACCTTCCTCAACATAAAATATATCCTCAACTGACCCCTTTTCAACCCCTTCATCATTCTTTTCCTTAACATCATCAACATACCCAAATTTCTTTAACTTCCTAACTATCTTATCCATTGTAGTACCATTAGTACTATTACTACCACTACCACTATCACTATCATTATCACTATAATTTTGATAAATTAATGCTTTTTCAGGCTTTTTAGGATGATTTATCAAATGGGTATCATCCCATTTATCTAACCAGGTACTTTTTGCAACATAAGTAGCTTCATTTTTGGTGTTTTTAAGCACAAGTTTTGATGTTTTTTGTGGGTTTTTTTGGTTTTTATTATTATTGGTGTCATAATTTGCTATAACTTTGTGTTTCTTAAAAGGGTTATACGAATGATACCTGAAGAAGTGGAATTTGTAAACTGAGTTGTGAAATGGGTCTAAACGAGTTGGAACCAGAGCCATGAAGATAGATGGTTTTTAATCAAGTGAGTGACCGGGTGTTTGGTTTTGTGTTCTTGGATTATGTGTTTTTGTTGGATATGGTCCTTGAGGTTATGTTTTTTGTTGGATATGGTCCTTTTGTTTTTTGTTGTATATGTTGAAGAAACAGGTTAGAAGGGAAGATTTGTATTGTTAAAAAAAATAATAATAATAAAAAAAAAAAAAAAAAAAAAAAAAAAAAAAAAAA
>LBNU01038506.1:326322-347091 GCA_014162995.1 Artemisia annua
TTTTTTTTTTTTTTTTTTTTTTTTTTTTTTTTTTTTTTTTTTTTTTTTTTTTTTTTTTTTTTTTTTTTTTTTTTTTTTTTTTTTTTTTTTTTTTGCATTTTCGTCCCTGAACCCTCCAAAATTAGCGCGGTTGGTCCCTGGCCCACATTTTAGCTAACCATGGCCAATTTTGCTAATTACACACCTTGTGAAGTTACTAAAATGCCCTTTTTATTATCTTAATTTACAAACACATTTAACAAACACATACAATTACAGAGTTCCAATCTATAACCAACCATGTAGCATATAAGCTTGTCTTTATCAAAAAAGTGGGAACTGATCAATTTGATGTATGAATTTATGTACATGCATTAATCAACTACTAACCAAACATGCAAATTAGAAAGTTGCATTAAGGGGGAAATATTATTTTAGTACAGATCATATCCATGTGAATGAACCGTAGATGAGAGTATGAAACGGTAAAGCAACATTTCCAAGTGGATTCAATGACTGAAGACGCTCAAGAAAGTAAGCAAGATATTCCAAAACCTAACGCTCAAAATGTGACACGAAAAGTAAGTTTTGATCGAATTCATTTAGCAAACAGAATCTTTTGGATGATCTTGCTGTATTAAATTTTGTTTTACAAATGATGGTTTTCATTTGGGTTTTGTATTCTTTGATAACTTCGGATTCTCGTGGTGTTACTGAACAAGTTATGTGTATGATACCGATCTCAAAACCGGCTCGAACTCGGTGTGTTGAAGTTCTTAATAAAGCTATTTCGGGTGTACTTTTAGCAACTGTTGAGATTGCTTTTTTTCAAGGGTGTCTTACATGGCTTTTGTTCAAGTTATTTGATATACAGTTTTTGTATACGTCCACTGTTATCGCGGTCATTAGCCCTTTTTTCTCATTATTCCATATTTTGTTTCGATATTCATGGTATGGCTGGAATTGATGCTTGAAGGTCAATACATACTTGCGTGTTGTCTGGCGCTTATTCATATTGTGCTTATTGAGTATGGTGCGTCAGAATTTCAGGAAGATATACCGGGTCATAGTGCGTATGTGATAGGGCTTAGTATCATTGGTGGAGTTGCATTGTTTCCGTCTGCAGTTGAGGTATGTTTACTAATCTACCCCTTGTACTGTTATTTCACTGAAGGTTTATTTCTTGAAATTTTAATCCTGGTAAATGTGTGGGTCGGACTTGTTGGCTAATGAGTTAAGAGCTGAAACGGTCGGTTAACCCGCAATCACTTTCTTTATTTGTTTCTTTTAAATTTTATATATGAATGTGCTAAATATGATCACAAAAGCCATGTTATTGCAATGATAATCTAGTTCTTTTTAACAAAACGATTTAGGATGTTCTGTGCATTTGAATACACTCTAGGAAACCAATCTGTTACATTTTGTGTAGACATTAATTTTAAGACTTGAACCTATAGGTGCCAGCTAAGTTGGCAATATTTAGAGCAACTCAAAAAAGTTTTGGTCGTGTTGCTTTGTCGCCAATTTTTGTCCGTATTTGTCTTGCGTTTATCAATAATCTGGGCAGATTTCATAAAATAGCAACGTCCATGATGGTAATTATACTTTTATGGTGTCAACCTGCAAATTTAAGTTGTGACAATGATCTAGTTTGGTAATTCAAGTATATTTTACTCAGGATGACACTTAAACTGATTGACTTGTTTTACTAATGTTGAACCTTATCAATGAAATAGAACCCACAGCGACCCAGTTTTACATAAATGGGTTGAAGTTGCCGCTTTTAACTTCAGAAATTAACTTGTTTTTTTAATGTTAGCCAACATCAATGAAATAAATGCCATGCGCTTCCTGTCACATAGGAATAGGAGTAAGCATTGTGAGTTGAGCGCCTACAATATGAAATCTTGTTTTCTAGGAAAACGGCATGCTAAATATCAGATGTTAATGATTTTTTTTTTCAAAATGCTTATGTGGTGTTTGTAAGTACTAATATTTTGCTTTTCTCGTGTTGTTGACGAGTTCTTTTAACTGTCAAATATGGTGATGAAGGGAGCGATAATGGGACCATTGATTACAACAGTTGTCATAGCTCTCAAGGATTTGTATGTAGAGTTTGTTTTGGATGAAGCAGATACAGTAGAAAAAGACTCGAATGATATTTCAAGTTAAGAAGCAGTTTCCACTTTGCAGTTGTATATTGTTAGTTGAAGTAGTTTGTTTGGATTCTTGTCAACCTACCCTTTAAGAAGCACGGTTTTTCTCGAGTGATTTTGTTAGGGTAGAAAGTATGGGTTTTAGAATGTGTGCTCTATTGGTATGTATTTATGTAGGTTACTATGTAATTACAAAGTTGTAAAGATGATCTGTTGTGATTTCGTGTGTCTGATGTTGCAAGTAGTGATGTCAATTTTGGTATATTTGTGTTTTCGGTTGATTTAGGTTATGTTTTTAGTTGAGTGATCTTAGACTAAAAAAGTAGTTTAGCTAAAAAAGAATATGAATCTATTGGTTAAAGCATGTCAAATTGGGTAGAAAGTCGTAAAATCAGGTATGGTCGACTCGTGCAATAATTACCCGTTTTGACCAGCTACAGGTATGTAGCGAAATGAGCTATAATGAAACAACCAAGTTTCATTCTGACAACGTTTCGTCCCGATTCTTTTATTTTTAGTGGCTACTAAAATTAGGTGTTTTGCTTATCTAAACAGCTGGCAAGAGTTGTCTCAGTGATATTCCAAGCTTAGAGCTTATACTTATTTTGCAGTTATTTGATAACTTACCTCAGCAAGCCTTCTTAATCACAAACAACTAGTATGAGCTAATCATGTTTAATGAATCATTTACGCTAAAAAGTTGTAAAACCTTACCCAGTTTCTCCTTATTCATACTTTCAGCAGTACTTATTGATCTACCAGCATAATACAAAACAACCGGACTTGTAACGAGGATTAAAAGAAGCTTCAACAGTAGATGTACGTGGAAACTATTACAAATAGAATCATCCAGGTGTTTCATTGCAGAATGAAGCTCACAAATTCAATACTATCAAAGTGTCAAGTATTATACAACCATATTACAAATAGAATCATCCAGGTGAATCATCCTTTTCTGCCCCTTCAAGAAATGATGTCATTTCTCTCACAAAGCCAGCTCTTTCGTCTTCGCCAAATTCTTTGATGCTTTTTGTGATGTCTGCTAAATGACCACTTAACCCCGAACACGATTTGGAAATGTTGCTTTACCAGTTTCATACTCTCATCATCTCGGAGCCTGGTCGTTCTTTTATATGAACTGGCCCGATCGCGTCACTCATACCACAAGATGATACCTTTCAAACAGCACAGCAGACATAATAAGCATAAAATAGCACATTGAAATAATAACATCAGGATTCACATGAGACAAGTATAATACTATATATTGAGTCAGTTCTGTAGCGGACTGAAGATCACTACTAGCACTAGTAGTAACATGGTCACTGCTACTTTATACTTTGTACTGCTCGTCTGGATTTTCTTAACAGTTAGTACTAGTACAATATGCGGACACCTAACCACTAGCAAGTACGCCAACGCTTCAGCAGCTCCTATAGCAATTTTTAATCGTGTGATCCAATCCAACGATTGCAAACCATCATCTTCTAAACTAGTAGACCTGTACAAAGAATTCGAGAGATCTCGATTTGGCATGTGCTTGTAAACCAAAAGCTTCTCAATCTCATGTTCTAAACAATGTCCTAAAAACGGTACAAATCTTGTGTGCGTACACGTACTAAAAAACTCCACCTCTGTCATGTAACAATCTTTTCTTGAGGAACGCATATCAATTTTCTTGATAACTACAGAAATTCCATCTTCTAATTTCCCAGAAAAGATGTCGCCACTATGACCATGCTTCAAAAGGTTCGCATCACTGAAACCAGTAGTAGCTTGCAGCATCTGCTCATATGTAAATGTGTTATCCAAGCTTAACAAATTGACTGTAACATTTTCACCTTTCCCATTTACATCTTCTTGAACATGTTCATAAAAGAGAAAGAAAAAAGAAACTAGCAATCTGGGTTTGTTATGGATTGACAGGTGTGTGTGTTTAATTGTATGTGTTTGTTAAATGTGTTTGTAAATTAAGATAATAAAAAGGGCATTTTAGTAACGTCACAAGGTGTGTAATTAGCAAAATTGACCATGGTTAGCCAAAATGTGGGCCCAGGGACCAACCGCGCGAATTTTGGAGAGTTCAGGGACGAAAATGCAAAAAAAAAAAGAAAAAGGACGATACGCGCGAAACGCGTCAACTTTAGGGACGAACGGTGCAATTTTGTCAAATTAAAATGAAAAATTTTTAGCTGAGAAAAAAACAGATAGTACTTTTTGATTGAAAATTTATTTATTATTTTTTTTTTTCTAATTAAAATCCTTTAATGTTGATGTCTCAAGTTAAATCATGTTGAACCAATTACATAAAAGTAAATAATATAATGAGATTATTGTTAAGTAAAACATGTGACCATCAATTTAATCTCTCTTACAAGTTACAACACAACATGTTAACATCACAAGAACATGGTGAGTTGAACATTAAAAAGGATCCTAACCTAATCCTTTTCTTTTTTGAGCTGGTAAAAAAAAGATGGGCACCATTGAAACCAAGTAAGGTTCGATTTAAAGCTACACCCAAAAATACTCGTATATACGTTATAACGCATTTAGTGGTCCTAGAGAAAAAGTGAAAATAAAAACAATGGGCGTGCGTACCTTTGTCGATTCAGTTTCACCCTTTTCATTTCAAATTCAAACTCACACCCCAGTACAATTCTACATACCTTAGACCCACCCAGGGCTTCATCCTTCCTTAGTTTCAGGTAATAAAACTCACCTTTCAATAGATCCATTTATTTCTGTTTTTTATTTGTATCTAAAAGTAACTGAAATTTGACATGTCATATTGCTTCATCGTATGTTATGCATATTTTTGTTATTTGTGTCTAGTTTCTGTGGTAAATTTAATACTGTTTAGATCATTAAAAAGATCTAGAACAGGTAAATCAAAAACTAAAAAAGTTACCCAGGTGCATTTAAGAAAAATTAAACAAGATTACAAACTTAAGGTAGTGTTTAGTTGTAGAAAAGTTTTCTTGTTTTTCTGTTTCTAGATTCCTTGAGAAAGGAATGGTTTTCTTCTCTAGAGAAAAGTTCGAGAATTTTGAAAACCCGTTTAGAAGGAGTTATATTTTTTCTTTCTAAAAAGATGAAAAGATGTTTAGATGAAGCTATTTTCAGTGGTGGAGATTTTAACAAATAGCGAATAGAGTTACAATGAGATACTTGAATAGTGGATTGAGACCGTCCTTTTGGGGTTTTCATTTTTCTAGTTAAAATTTGGAAAGTGAGAATTCACTTTTTTTGAAAATTGTTGGAAAAAAGTGGGACTAAACGGGTTTTCAGCTTTTCCATTTTTCTATAAAAAATTTCTTCAAAAAATGGGATTTTTTTTTGACCAACTAAACACACCTTTGGTTTTTTGATCGGGGTGCATTTAGGAAAAATCAAGGCCATTTGCATAAATTAACACTACGCAACAAAAATCCATGGGTGTCCCATGAACCCCCTCCACCCTAGTTCCGTCCTTGGGTTTTCAACAGTTTATATGTAATAACTTTAGGCTTTAGGGATTTCAGGGTATGCTAGTTATTTTTTACTCATTGGTTCAAATTTGAGCGAGTTGGATTTTGTTGCTTCGTTTCATGAAAATGGAACAGTGGAGGTGAAAATTAGTGATTGTGATACTGGTTTTCTGATTAGTAAGGGACGGACCTACATGGGAGCGATTTCGAGTCACAAAGTGTAAAATTTTATGAAAAGTGTCGTTTTTAGGTATGTGCAATGCGCAATAATATATCTGTGTTACTTTCTTTTTTTATGGTGCAACTTTAGTCCAAAAATTCTTAATGGTGCAAATTTTAGTACTTATGATAAAAAGAATAATTGTGCAAGACCCTCACGGAAAATTTTGTGCAACACCCTTATAAAAATCATGGGTTCGTCCCTGTGATTATTAGGTTCCAAATTGTCATATTTTGTAGTTGGTATTTGGAGAAACGTGTAGAAACTGATTGTAAGAAAACTTCTTATTGAGATAAATGTAAAGTTCCCTATGTATTACTAAACTAAACTAGTTTCTCGATTATGATCTTTTTACTATTATTGATCTGTTACAAAGCGCAAATCCACATACTTGAAAAAAGACAAGTTTACCTTACATGGAAAATTATCCTTTTAAACTTTGTTTGTACAAGCTGCTAGAAAGAAATCATATACCATTGATGTATCAAACATTTGAAAAAAATAGTGAAATTAAGTTTAGGTTCAGATCCTACCGATAGGCAAGGCCGATATTACCATCAAAGTCACTAAAAATTTTGATCTAATAGGAGATTAAGGATTTCAACTATTAGGATGGAGAATGTACATCAGTTTGCATACTTTTTTCTATGCTAAGGGCAGTGGTGAGCTCGGTGATTACCATATGTTGTTGACTATTCTATTTGTACTTATGTCTGCCTCACTTCATCTCCTTTATTCTACTTCCACGTCCTGTGACAACAACTTGTTTTCCCTTCCAACTTGTCTTTTGCTTATTCTATCACTGTGGTTCTTCTGCTGTAGCCACAAATTAAGTCGTTTCATTGATTTCATAATCCTTTTATAGACGCTACACATTACGATATCTTTGCAGAATGCCCCAATTTTTGCTACTATTTCAACTACACTTCTCATATCTCACGTATTAGGTAATGTAGTAAGTCTACACATTATATACTATCTTTAGTTCTTCTTGATTTAAGTAATGTACATTGCAATGTTTGAATCTGTAAAGGTATATTTGTTTTATTTGCTTGTTACTTATTGAAGCTCATGGTATTTTTGGGTTTAGACTGGTTTATATTTTGTAAGCTTAATGTAAATGCTTGAATAGTATAAAATTGTTTGTATTGGGTTTATTTTTGGCGCTCATAAGATCATTTTATATGTCTCTTATAATAATTTTTTGTTCGCAAATTATGGGGTTTTGGATCAGAGTGGATTTCATCAGTTTAAAGGCGCACAACTTTGGTTTCTATTCAGTTTGCTGCAAATAAAGGTATCACATATGTACATGGATGATTTGTGCTGTATCAATTGATGATTTCTGTAATGTCTTAGTTATGAAAAGAATAAGAAATGCCCAGAATTGGAAAAATATATGAACATACCAGTAATAAAGGGCTAGTAATCATAAGGTTTAATGTATAATGTAATCATGGAGCTAAACATATATAGATATTAAAGCATTGATTACTCCTAATTCCTGGAGCTCTTAGGGGTATATTCGGTAGATTTAGTATACCGTAAGTTTATCTGCTAGAAACTGATGCTGTAAAGCTTTAGTACTATCATTAATGACCATCCTTCTAGTTGAATTATGTATGATTTGCGAACGTTATGAATGATGTAATCATGGAATGATTACCCCTAAATCTCAGATTACCGGAATCTGAATTGCATATTCCAATCTATGATGGTTAATGATATGCAGATGCAGTGTTGTAAAAAGCGGGCTAGGCGGCCGCCTAGGCGGCGCCTAGGCGCTAGGCGGGCATACACCGCCCAGATTTTAGGCAAATCGGCCAAACTAGGCGGAAAAGTCAAAAGGCGGTCAAACATCCGCCTAGGCGGAGCTAGGCGGGGCTAGGCGGCCAAGGCGGTCAAAAAAGTCAATTTTTTTTTTAATTTTTTTAATTAAAAAAACTAAAAAGTAGGGGTTTTCTTTTCAATATACCCGACCCATATTTAAGTTATCATAACATCTCAACATAAAAGAAAAACCAGGGATTGTAAACACAAAGTCATGGGTTTTTCATATGAAATTCGAACCTGAATCTCACTAATTTGAACAATATGGACAAGATGAGAATCAAGCATCAATTTAATATTTATGTTTGAAGTTTTTGAAGTAATATGTTAGCGTTTAAAGTTTTAAGTACTTCAATTGTTACTCTGCCCACATGCCCAATCAGATATGACCACGTGAATTCTACCCACATGCCCAATCAGATATGACCACGTGAATTCTACCCTTACACCAACTGACAATATGAGGAGTAACTCATCAAGCTTATATGTCGGCGTTTATTTCTTATTTTTTCCGATATGGTATTAGGTTTGCAACCGAACACTAGTTCCGTTTTCTTAAATTATTTTTCACTGAAGCATTACATTACTCCATTTGATATTATTGGAAAGATCACCATTCTGATATTTATACTGAAGCATTACATCACTCTCGTTATTAAAAGCATTAAAATCTCAATCTTAAAACTTAAAAGTAAATATAAAGAGATATTCGTCAACAAGAGAGCTATCATACATTAATACCTTTGATATAGCAAAAAACGGATGGATCTACCTTGTGTATGCATTCTTCTGCTTTAATGGCTTACTGTAGGATTATTGCTATATACAATAAGCTATTGACAACCATGCTTTAGTTGGAACTTATACTGACCCCTATTGACTCATTCTTGATTATCATCCAAGACAACCTGTGGATTGAAATGTGAACTATATTTTTTGTCAGATACATGAGCAATACGTCACCACTTGAGCAAACTTAGCTTAACTATTGCTGAATTTGGTCTGAATTTGTCACGTTCAATTGTTTAGACTTTCTTTTTAGAAGAAACAATATAAACAAAGTTACAAGCCTTGCATTATTAGTTTAATATTTAGCGCAAAAGTTTTTCTTTTGTCCTTTCGTTGACTCTTAGGCCTACTTTTCATGTTGTTGCAATGCATTCGATTACATTCCAAAAAGCAATGGAACCTTATTTGTGTATGTTATTTGACATTAACGATATTATTTCACTATGAGCTTGAACTAGATTGACTAAAAGAGTGATTAGTGCATCTAGGCCCTCTTTATGCTAATGGTCTTTGTTGTTTATGGAACTCAATGGTTTGCCTATCTTAATGCAGAAATAAACAATGTTGCGTGAAGTGGAGTGTCTCCAACACGTACGGGTTCCAACTCAAGGTCTCAGCGCAAACAGAATGGTTTCCACAAGCTCAGTTGTGACCCACCTCTTAAGACAGTTGACAATGTGCAAAGCCTTAGAGGAGATTGGTTACATTCTTGGTGTTACCAAGTTAAATGCCATTGTCAAGGGAGAAAAAAGCGATTGCACAAAGCACGTCAACTTCCTGGTATCCTTTAACTGTCGCACCCTTTTGCCCATGAAAGGTGAAGTCATGTTTGGCATTGTGCACACCATAAGCAGATTTGGCGTCTTTTTGAAATCTGGACCTATGAAGATTGTTTATCTATCCACTCGCAAAATGCCAAACTACTATTTTGTTGATGAGGGAAAGCCTTTGTTTATGAGCAATGATTTATCAAGGATCGAGAAGGATGTGGTGATACGTTTTGTGGTTTTGGCAACTAGATGGAGTCAGAGGACTCGTGACATTAGTATTTTGGCTAGTATTGAAGGTGATTCATTTGGACCTGTGGCTACGGCTGGTTTGGATGGATTCGAGCTCTAGTTTGTCGTTGAATGTAAAGTCAACTTGGTTAATAGTTGTATAAATGTTAGGCTGATGCAGGAAAGGGGAAAAAGATTATGGTTGTAATTTTGTATGGTTGTAATTTTGTATATTGGTAAAGCTTACATCAAAAGTCAAAATCAAAGTTGATTATCTGATTGCACACCTCCTCAGCTTAGTTGTATGATATATACATCTTCCCATACCTTACTCATCAACAACAGTCAAGAGACCTATCATATCCTTGACATAACAAAGATGGCTAAATCTACTATAAAGGGATCTAGGATTACTGCTCTTTGAAGTAAGCTCTTTACACTCATGTTCTAGTTTGAAACCTGCTAGTGAAAGTTGGACTTGTGAACTTTGTTGTCATGACACGTGGAGCAATATGTAACCACTTGAAGCAAACTTGTCTTGGCCATTGCTACTTAAAGTGGTCTGAACTTTTTTTACACTTGAATAAAAGAATAACAATGATCCTTAGGACTGTTAACTGTTGGTTTTGTTAGTATTTTTACCCGTCCAATCTTGACCCATTTGACCCGTCTAATCTATTGGAGAGATTAAACAGGACTCAAACGACCCATTTAAGGATAAATGGGTCAAAAATTGTTTTTAACGTCATAGTTACACAAGTCTGCCCTTCATAGTTCTACTACAAAACATATTTCGTCTTTTCCTTATGTCTTAGGCTTTCTTTCATGTCGTTTCGGTGTACTTGATTATATGTCAAAGATTCTGGAACCGTGTTTGTTTAGTTCATGAAAGTTTTCTATTCACTGGGCCGTGATATCATTGTTATATCTAGTATCAAAGGTGATTCACTCGGGTCTGTTGCTACTGCCGGTTTGGATGGATTCGAGCTCTAGTTTGCCGTTAAATGTAAAGTCGACTTGGTCAATAGTTGTATAAATGTTAGTTTAATATATTGGGTGTGTGAGCATGCGTGTTCACTTAAAAAAAGTTGATCCTATATTAGTTTCAAATCATATAACAAACAAGTAAACTCAATAAAAGTATACTAGATAATGATATTGACCATTTTCTCTTTATGAAACTGATAATTTATAAACAATGTAGTGAAGGCAATTAGAAACTTATTAAAATGAATTTGATGTCTAAATTTTATTTTTTATCATTCATAAAAGAATGAAAGATGTTAGCGATGTGTCTGAAAATTCTGGCTAGTTCTAACAAAATCGCGGTTAAAAAAAAACCAATAAATTTTACTTTGTATCACTCTTAGAAATGTATTTTCAGACACGAAACTAAACCATTATCATATACCAATTTGATATACTTCGGAAAAATCTCTAGTATTTTCAAATAAGTCAAACACAAACATTACCATAATGCCATAGTACACAACTGCACAAGCGAAATAAAATTACTTATTAAAAAAATAATAATAATAATAATAATAAATAAAATAATAAAAAAAAAATGCATCATCTTAAAAAAAATAATAACTTATAATTCCTAAATTTAAGAACAAAAGGCATACATAATGTAATCGATTCTCAACTTATATTTCCTAAATTTATGTGCAGATACATAACATACATAATCTTAAACGTAAGTGCTGATACAACTCACAAACAATTCCAAAAGCAAAAAAAAGAATACAAATGCCTTTAAAAAAATAATAGAAACACACACACACAAAATTAGCGTCATCTAATAGAGCTCCAAATTCAAGCAATTTTTATTTTAGATTTTGCGAATATAAACAACAAAGCTGCACAATCTTCAAATCAATTATATTACAGACTGAAAAAAAATAATAATAATAAAATAAAATAAAAATAAAATAAAAAGGTACCTTGACACATTGTGTTGAATGTGAATAAAAAGAAGTGCACTAGTCGTTGTTGGATCATAAATTTCATTTAGTCCAATTTTTATTGTACTATACATAAAAGCCCGAGCCTATGATCAAAAGGTTTTTAAAAAGTCAATAATAATCATAGAAAATATCAATGTAGAATATCTATAACAATGTGTAGAACATTGTGGTATCTCAATTTTAGAATTCTTCATAAACTAGTATAAATATGTGATGGATCATGGATATAAGCATTTGTAATAAAAAAATTCAAGCAATAAAAATATTATAAACTTTCTCTTAAGTGTTCCTCTTTTCATCAATTATAATCCTAAAAGGCAATAGTGTTTCCCAATAGTCTTACAATGTAGTAGAAATGCAGGAGGGATGGAAATCCATTGTGAGAAGGTAAGGGTTTGTTGAAATATGGCCTTATAATCGGCTTATTGCTTTCTTATCTTTGTGCTTATTATGGGCATTTAGAATTTTTCTTTTAAAAGTTTAGAAGTATATTAGATCTTGACCATTTTCTCTTTATAAAATTAATAATTTATAAACAAGACATAGTGAAGGCATTAGAAATATATTAAAATAAGTTAGCCGTCTAGATTTTATTTTTATCGTTCATAAAAATATAAAAGACGTTAACGATGTGTTTAAAAATATGTTAGCAATAAATTTTACTGTGTATCACTCTTAGAAATGTATTTTCAGACACCAAACTAAAGTCCCATCTGGTTTGTACGTGGGTTTTGGATTAGGATTTGGATTTGAATTTAACATTGAATTTGGATTTGGATTCGGATTATTATAGGTTTTTATTAAATGGGAAGAGAGAAAAATACAATAAAATAATATATTATATATATTATGAAAAATAAATAAATTAAATAGTAGAGAAAATAAATTGTATTTACTTATACATTGTGTGGTGTAGGAATTAAAACGGAATAAAGATGCGAGCCTAGCTTGAATCACTAGAAACCTTGAAAATAGCTAACTTTTGTAAAAACCCAAATATTTGGCTGCGAGTCCTATTTTCAAATCGAAACCATTAAACAAACGATTTATAAGGGTCAAATCAAATCAAAACCCACTCCAAAATTGTATACCAAACACACCTTAAACCATTATTGTATACCAATTTGATATACTTCAGACAAATCTCTAGTATATTCAAATTAGTCAAACACAAACATTACCATAATACAACAGTACATAACTGCACAAGTGAGACAAAATTCAAACATTATCTTATTAAAAAAAATAATAATAATAACACCCTTAGCAATCTCTCAAACTTTTCAAAATGAAATATCACTATTACACAATGTCGAACAAAAGTACTACTTGAATTTAAAATTGATATAACCATCTTTCTTCCTAAGAGCAACTGCAGTGGTAAAAAGTCTTTAAGACTTTTTCTTTGTTTAACAATTAATGTTTCAATAAATACCAATAAATACCATGTTTCAAAAAGTCATTCATATACAAGTGCTCCAATGGATCAAAGCTTTCCTAAAGCTTTTCAAATAAATTTTATAAAAACTATCCTTATGCATTTAATGAAAACAACTTGTATCAAAAGCTCGGTAGATTACAAGTCATTCTATCAAAAGTCATCTACAAAGTCTTTACCACAATGGTTCAAGTTGTGTAATAGCTTTTTGAAATAGTACAAAGTCTTTCAAAAACCACACCATTGCAGTTGCTCTAAGGCAAAAATCAATGCTTACAAGACTTTTGGTTCACAATCTAACATCGTCCATGATTCTAGGTGAGGTGATGCAACAAACTTAAAATTGTGATATAGTAAATTAAAACATTGATGCACTAAAATAATAACTGTAATGCAATAACAAATTTTTGTCTGAAAAAAAATTTCAAAAATTATAAAGTACCTTTGATATTAGTTCTCTAAGATCCTCATCCATGTGTGGAAGCGAGTTTCTTACAAATGACCTCTCCTGTAAAGCAGCTGATGTACCAGATTCCAGCAAATGGTTGGACTCAAAGCAGGAATCAACATGATCGAACTTGGAATCAACATAGTCGTAGTACGAAAACTCTGTACACGCATAAGATTGTATCAAATAAAAGCACAAGTTAATGTGACATACAATTACGCAAATAAAAACTCATGTTACTTTGTAATTTTATATTTTAATGTATAACAGATGCGGTTGTTTAATAAGATTATATAAAAAAAAAAAAAAAAAGCATGTTTTGCAATATTATTAAGTTAAGCATAAAGTATAATATTGTATAAGGTGTGTTTTTTTGTATAAGGTGTTTTAAGTTAGGAAAAAAAACTGCAAAGTTATAGATGTTAGACGAAGCATTAAATTTTTGTGTGATGTATCTTTAGGGTGTTACATGAGATTTAATCGTCCTATCAGAAATGATGACGGTCTACATTAATCTCGTTGATTTCAAGTGTTCCGATCAATATGTAAACTAGTAGGTAAACAGGTAGATCTACGTTGGATAGACAAGTTATGAAGAAAGTAGTTACGTATGCACTTATCAACATTCCCAAAATCGACACATATAAGAAGTAGTTTTTTATTTTTATTTTGAACTATCTTTTTTTTTTGAATTATTATTTTGATGTCTTTTCTAATATTATGAACAAAAGAAGAAGGAGGAATTAGTATGCTTATTTATTTTACGAACAAAAAACGAATAACTTAATTTTTGATTTTTGTTTTAATTACGATTCTTATTTTTTATTTATAATTATATTTGATGTACGTGGTAAAAGTTCATACAGAGTACTTTCATAGATATTGGTCATCGTTATATACAAATTTGGTTAACTGCAACATGTTGAAACCATTTAAAATTGTTTTTAATTTAAAATCCTTATTAACATTTAAATTACAATTAAAAAATGATCTGCTAATCGATGAGGGTGATAGTATACTCTAGAAGCAAAGCAAAACCGCGCCTTTATGAGCTTCACTAAGCAACACCCAAACAACCCTGCTGGGCATAGTCCCAGGAAGAAAACGTCTTTGACTATTAAAAAAATCATTGATTAAAAGCTTAGAAAAGAAATACAATGAAATTGCATTTAAATTTCTATCTCGAATCAAACATGTTCCTTATCGATTTCGTAAGTCTAAAGGGGTAGTGGCCTAGGGGACGAGGTCCTGGTTAGATCCCGTTTGGAAACTATTCAACAGTTACAAAAGTTGGATAGTTTAGATGCGATGGAAAAAGCTCAAAAAGCTAAAATTAAATGGGCGATAGAAGGGGACGAGAATACCGGTTTCTTCCATGGTATTATAAATAAGAGACGTAATATTCAAAGTATAAGAGGGGTTATGGTTGATGGAATTTGGATTGATAGCCCAGACAAAGTTAAAAAGGAATTCTTTGATCATTTTGCCAATCGTTTCTGCAAACCAGATAAGTCTACTGCTTCGTTGTATTTGGATTTTCCTAATCAGATATCTATCGAACAACGAGCGATGTTGGAGAGAGATGTAACTAATATAGAAATCAAGAAGGCGGTTTGGGATTGCGGGATTGATAAAGCTCCAGGTCCTGACGGTTTCACGTTTGGTTTCTTTAGACATTTCTGGTATCTTGTTGATATAGATATGTATGCAGCTGTGAGGTATTTCTTTACATATTCTGATTTGCCTAAAGGATGCAACTCTTCTTTTATCACCCTAATTCCGAAAATTCCGGATGCAAATCTTGTAAAGGATTTTAGACCGATTAGCCTCATCGGTTGTATATATAAAATCATTGCAAAGATCTTGACTAACCGTTTGGTTGGAGTTTTGGGGGGTATTATTAATGAAGTGCAATCGGCATTCATTAAAGATAGACAAATTCTAGATGGTCCTTTTATTTTAAATGAAGTCTTATCTTGGTGTAAGAGGAAGAAAAAACAGAGTTTGTTATTCAAAGTTGATTTTGAGAAAGCGTACGATTCGGTAAGGTGGGATTTTCTTGATGATGTGCTAAGTAAGTTTGGATTCGGGGAAAAATGGAGGAAGTGGATTCATTGCTGTCTCCATTCGTCCAAAGGATCTATTATTATCAATGGTAGTCCAACCGAGGAATTTCAATTCGGAAAAGGTTTGAAACAAGGCGATCCGTTATCTCCTTTCCTATTTCTCTTGGTTATGGAAACCCTCCATATTTCATTTCAAAGGGTGGTTGAAGCGGGAATGTATCAAGGTATTAAAGTTGGAGGGGAGGTCAACCTTTCGCATATGTTTTATGCGGACGATGTGGTGTTCGTTGGCGAATGGAGCGACCGTAATTTATCTTCTCTTATGCACGTTCTTGATTGTTTTCACAAGGTTTCAGGTTTAAAAATCAACATGAAGAAAAGCAAAATCATGGGTATTGAAGTGGCTGCTGAAAAAGTGTCAAGAGCAGCGGTCAAGCTCGGATGTCAGGTTCTCAAGACTCCTTTTCTATACCTTGGCTCATATGTGGGAGGTACTATGCATAATCTACAAGCATGGGATGCTATTGTGGATCGAGTCAAGACTCGTTTATCCAAATGGAAGATGAAGATGTTATCAATTGGAGGTAGGCTTACATTAATCAAATCCGTTCTTGGCTCTATGCCTATATTCCATATGTCGATGTTCAAAGTGCCCACAGGTATTCTTCGCATTCTAGAATCAATTCGTAGTAAATTCTTTAACGGTCACGCAAATTCTTGTAAGAAAGCGTCTTGGGTTCAATGGAAGAAGGTTCTTGCTCCCAAAGCTAATGGAGGCCTTGGAATTGCTAGCCTTTACGCCCTTAATAGAGGGTTGCTTTTTAAATGGGTTTGGAGGTTTTTAGCCCATGAGCCTACGCTATGGTCTCGTGTGGTTAAAGCTATTCACGGTGATGGAGGAAATATCGACGGAGTTCCAAGAAAAGGTGTTAATACTTGTTGGACAAATATTATTAATGAGGTGAAAGTGTTGGCTTCAAAAGGAATTAACCTGATGTCGTTCATGAAAAAGAGGATGGGCAATGGGCTTTCAACGTTATTCTGGGAAGATGGATGGTGCGAAGGGGGCAAACTCAAAGACAGATTCCCTAGAGCTTATGCTCTCGAAAACAACAAGCAGGTAACAGTTGGTTATAAGTTTGCTCAACCTAGTTTATATTACTCCTTTCGAAGAGAACCTAGAGGTGGTCTTGAAGAAACACAAGTTCAGGAGATGATTAATCTGGTTCAACCAGTGGTTCTCAACCAGTCCTTGGATAAATGGATATGGTCATTGAACAGTTCTGGAGAGTATTCGGTTGCTTCATTCAGATACCTTATCGATAAGCATCTTCATTCGATAAGTGAAATGAAGACCAATTGGATTCGCTATGTGCCCATCAAAGTAAATATTTTTGCATGGAAGGTAATGACGAATTCATTACCAACTAGATTTAATATCTCGAGACGCGGGATCGATATTATGTCCTTAGAGTGCGTTAACTGTGATGTTGGGATAGAGACCACAAACCATTTGTTTTTTACGTGTGATATGGCTAAGAAGCTGTCACATCTAATTGCTCGATGGTGGGATGTGCCTTTTACTGATTGTGAGTCTTATGCCGAATGGAAAACATGGATGGATAGCGTCAAAATGCCGAAGAAGAATAAACACATGTTCGAAGGTATATTTTTCGTGTTGTGGTGGAGTCTATGGAACTTTCGTAACAAGAAGATATTTCAAGATAAGATTAATTCAAAGGTGACGTTCTTTGACGAGATCATTTGCAATTCTTATTATTGGTGCCGTTATAGAAGTAAAACTATGTTTAGTTGGGATGATTGGTTTAAAAACCCATCTCTTATTTCTTTGTAATTTTCTAGCTCCTTGCTAGTTTCTAATAAAAATCGCCGTTCAAAAAAAAAAAAATGCCAACATGCGTTTATTATCAAATTCACTCGACCACTACAAAAAAATAGTTGATTCCTAACACTTTTATTTCCACAGCTTTTAAAACGTGTAAAATTTTATTAGTTTATTAACATTTAATGATGTGTAAAAATTGATTACATTAATAAGTGTGGGAAAAAATGCAAAATAATAGACTTTTCTCATTATAATTGTGTCAAAAAAAAGTTCACACTCTTAAGTGAGAATAATTATAAGATTACTCCACACTTTTATTTGTAATACCCAAATTCTCCACACTTTGAGCAAGTGTGGGGAATTTGTGTGTTACAAATAATTTTCACACTTAAGTGTGGACATTTTTTAGATTTCTCAACACTTAAAAGTGTGAACTTTTTTTTGAAACAACTATAAGTGTGAAAAATCTATTATTTTACAATTTTTTATCACACTTATTAATGTAACCAATTTTTGTACATCATTAAGTGTTAATAAACTAATTAAATTTTACACGCTTTTAAAAAGTGTGAACATAAAGTGTGAAAAAATGAACTTTTTTTTGTAGTGGACAGTATGCGAAATCACTGAATGAGTAGTCGCTAATCCATAAAACAAACTTTGTAACACATTTTATCTGCCCTTTTGAAGACACAAAATACAATTTTAAGAAAACTTGGAGCTTGGTCATGAGTCATGACGAACTTCAACTAAAATGAAGTTACATACCGTAGGTTAGTTATAATATTGCATAGTTGTTTTATACGTTGTTTTGAATCAACTTATAGACATCCGTTCTTTTGAATAAAACATCTCAACTACTTGTCACATTGGCGATAAGTCAAGTGGTTTGAACATTGGATCATGTGTCTCATTTTAACTCAACTAACTTCTTTGAGTAAATGACCTCTTTTATTACAGTATGTTTTACAAAGCATCAATTATAAGGCTGGCCACTGAGGGCTGGGAAAAATTCGGTCGAAGGCACCAACGACCGATTTGCAATTCGGTCGAGCCCTTTGTGGCAATTCGGTCGCCGGTCTCAAAAATTTAATTCGGTTGGCTCAATGACCGAATAGAAAACATGCACAATCTCAATTATTATCACTCGAACGTTGCAAAATGTGGTTTTCAAAAAAAAAAATAACCGTTGCATTTAAAAGAAAACAAATTTCAGAAAACATTAAACCTTTTTCATCCTATAAATATCAACATATACTCACTTTCAAACACACAATATCAAACATAATTCAACCATTTCTCATCAACATTAACAATGTCAAAGAAAAACACTCCACAATCAAAAAACCGACGATCTCGACTACACCAAAACTCACCGAATATGAATTTCTCTCCGCAAGACAACTTTGGCTTAATCGGCATAACACCAACACAACAACAGGGTATTCAATTTCGTCCATCCGCTTTTGAATACTAGTTTTAATAATTTAGTATTGTAACGTTTAAATTTCGTATCGTTTATTATGTAACGTTTATGTTTTTATTAATAAAATTTGTGTTTGTGTTAAAAATAGTTTTTTTTAAAAAAAAAAAATAAATAAATAAATGATGATGCAATATGGGTCACGAGTGTGGGGAGAGAGGTGAAAATGGGTTGAAGAGAGAGAAAGCTGAGGTGGCAGCCGGAATGATG
The DNA here is from genome assembly GCA_014162995.1 of Artemisia annua. Taxonomy (NCBI): domain Eukaryota; kingdom Viridiplantae; phylum Streptophyta; class Magnoliopsida; order Asterales; family Asteraceae; genus Artemisia; species Artemisia annua. Next base: position 345,229 of record LBNU01038506.1, read on the forward strand.
ATGCAAATTGAGTCACGACTATGTCCAGCCTAAAAGATAATTTCATCAAAATAAATATTTTTCTTGACATGATTCGAATATTATGTCTTTAGCTTTGTCAGTTTAAGCTTAAACAGTTCGAAGTAATACTACACAATACGAATCACTTTCTCTATAAAGTGGGAGCTTTTCATTAGAACAATATCCAAAAGTAAACTTAAATATAAATATTACCCTCTCTTTTCACACCATAAAACCAATTTATATATACTTTCACCTTAAAAAAATCCAACTCTTTTTTAAGTGGTTCTTAAAAACATAACTACTAACACATAAAACGTAAGTCACTAAAACGTCAAATGAAACTGAAAACTTAGAATTATACTTTCTTCACGGCATCACCTCCTTTGTTTAGCTCAAGCCCATTAGGTAAATCAACATCGACCATAAATCTCGACCAGAACCAATGCCTCTTCCATACGATCACCATTTCTTCAATTGGGATGTTCTTTGTCTCGGGCAAGAAAATGTAGACAAAGATTGTCATGACCACGACCCAAAAGGCAAAGAAGAGGAAAAGCCCGAATTTCATATGACAAAGCATGGTTAAGAACACTTGGGCGATTAAGAACGTGAAGATCATGTTAACGGACACATTGATACTTTGGGCAGCTGATCGGATCTCAAGAGGAAAAATTTCACTAGGCACGAGCCATCCTAGCGGACCCCATGACCACGCAAATCCAGCAACGTAGATGCATATGAAGAGCACAACCACTATAGCATACCATTTTGGCAAATCAGTAGGATCTCCATTTACTCCGAATTTGATTCCAATGAAAACAGCTACAGCAACCTATTCCACAAAAATAAAATAAAATCAAGATAAAGAAATAACATAGTAAGTGACATATAGACAGGTCCATTTTAGTACAAACCTGACAAATGAGCATTTGAGTGCCACCTTCTAGGAAAAGAAATCTACGTCCCCATTTATCAACACCATAGATCGAAACACACGTTGCTAGAACGTTAACTGAGCCCGTAATCACAGCCGACATAAGGGATGCATCGCTGCCAAAACCAATTGTTTTAAATAAAACCGGAGCATAAAACATAATCACATTAATCCCGGTCAATTGTTGGAAAAATGGGATCATTATAGCCATAACCAATTGTGGCCTATATTTCTTTTGTAACAAGTTCCTCCACGGATGTTCAATTTTTCGCGACTCTTCACTAGCATAAACCAAATCATTGAATTCCTCATCAATGTTATCAACACCTCGGATTCTACGAAGACTTGTTCTCGCCTCGTCTTGTTTACCACGCTCAATCATTGAGTTGGGGGTTTCTGGGAGGATCAGGGACCCTACCGTGATAATCAAGGCGGGGACCACTGCTCCCCCGAGACTTAGCCTCCAACCCAAGTTACCATCGAGCTTGTTAAAGAAGTAGTTTAGTACATTAGCTACCAATATTCCAATTGTTATCGACAACTGAAAGCCGATGTTAAGTGACCCTCGATACTTGTATGGTGCCATTTCGGAAAGGTATAGTGGCACAGACTGAAATTAACAATAAAAAATGTCGTATTAGTAAACATAATATCTCATTAAATTTCATTAAATCGTACGTAAGTAACAAGAAAAAAAGGTCATTACTAAACATGATATTTTCATTAAGTCCTTTTTAACCAAATATTATATCAATATTTGAAAGTTATGGTTTAGAATAATACTCCGTAGTATGATTAAAAAGTTAGATAGTGTCATTATCGAAGTCAATTTTTCTTCAAGTTGCAATCACTAGTAAACGTTTTGTTTGTGGAATATTTGGAAACAAACAAAGTGTCTTACATGTGCAAAGAAAAACAAATAGAGT
>LBNU01038506.1:352370-390266 GCA_014162995.1 Artemisia annua
TTCGGTCCCTTTATTACACTAAACTGGTCACAAAACTATTTTAGAAAAAGAAAGTTGATGTGACAGTGGTGTCCCTTCTCTTTTGGTTGTCACCATTACATCTAGCCTAAATTAACGAAGAAACACTCATTATGGCAACACGTAAAGGAAGCTAAAGACCAACACCAAACAATGTTTAATCGTTTCATCGACATATAAAAACACCGAAGAGACAATATCTCCGATGCATTGACCAACACTCGTTATGACAACACGTAAAAGAAGCTAAAGACCAACACCAAACAATGTTTGATCGTTTCAGCGACATTTAAAAACACCGAAGAGACAATATCTCCGATGCATTGTCCATCTAGTTTGCATGAATAACTGTTGCTATCTACCCTCTATTCCAAACAACGGTTAATTAGTAACATTCAACGACTATACTTAGGCAATATTATTATTCACGAACAAACAACTCTCATACCTCGCTCTGACAAGATTCAGTATTGTTATTTTTGTACGAACAACAACTAACATTGTTTGAAGTATAGGAAAATACATGACGTAACTCAGCATGACGTGGAGTTGGAAATGGATAAATATTAACGGTGAAATGAAATGGATAACATGAAAGTTGTTGTTATTAATGGATCGTCGGTGGCTAGAAATCTGGGAAACGCGTGATTTGTAATAAACTTTTCCTCACTTTTACAGCAAATTAAGCCCTTTTGGTCCCACGTACATCACGAGCTATAAAATCTTTATATACTGTTACGTATAATAAAGAAGTGGTAGAACTTGGATTTAGCTTAATGTTTATCTTAGAAAAGTTTCTATTTGTGGTACATTCTCTTAGCCACGTCATGCACACGAGTTGTTAACTACTTCCTTAACGGCTACAACATTATCCACAAATTATTAACTTTGAATTAAATATGATGCTTAATGGATACAGATACCTTGATCTTAGACTTTATCGTCAATAAGTGATTATTTGTACACAACCTTTCAGTTCACACGCTAAAATGGGTAATGTTAACTGTAATGCCGGCCAGTACCTTAAGTTAGCCATACGTAGTTATACACCGTCACACATTATTTTAGTACAACATGTATCGACAAGAAGAACATATATTTTGTCAAGATTCGAGTTTGTTATGTACTATGTTAGAGTGAATGTAATGAAACAAAAAAAATCACCCCAAACATCGCCACATCAACTCCACATAAGCTTTCTCTCTATTTAAACATCACTCAGACAACACCTAGACCAACCCACATAGTAAGGAGACCACACTAACAACCAAAAACATACCCGACAAAATTAATTAAATACAACCTACACGCACACACAAACTTTTCCTTTTATTTGGTCCACTGACAGACCAAATGAATTGGGTGTGTATGCTTACTCTCAAGTAGTAAGGGGAACGCGTTTGGTTGGGGTGGACAACAAAGTTGCCGTGGGGGTTGGGGNAGTAAGGAGACCACACTAACAACCAAAAACATACCCGACAAAATTAATTAAATACAACCTACACGCACACACAAACTTTTCCTTTTATTTGGTCCACTGACAGACCAAATGAATTGGGTGTGTATGCTTACTCTCAAGTAGTAAGGGGAACGCGTTTGGTTGGGGTGGACAACAAAGTTGCCGTGGGGGTTGGGGGGGGGGGGATACGGAGCAACACATACGTGATAAACTTTGGGTTACGCCAACTAGTGTTTTAACCATTTGTTCATTCGCTTGTTATACAAATTACAACTTGCATATGTAATGTTTATCAAACTTTAGAATTTTAGATAAACTATTAATTGTCCCCAAGTTAAATGTTTATAAAAATGGGTTGACCATTAATTAGATACCTACTACTGCGACTTAAATTCACTTAAATATGCTTTTATTTCCTTACTACCAAATTGTTGAAATTTAATAAATTATACGTTCGATGTCTTTTAGCTATTTTGTTTGAGTGATTTGTATGCATCTTAAGTTTTTCTAATGCAAGTTTCTGTTAAAAATAATTATTTTAAGATGAAAGAGATATTTAATAAAAGATTAGAGAAAAAATTGAAGTATATATTATAGGAGATGATTTGCACACAGAAATTTTTGATTTGTACACTCGAATGTACAATCAGTTAAAGCATAATATATACACAATACACCCGTTTAATGCATAATTTCCCATGTCTCAATTAAAAATTTTAGTATACAAATAATTTTCGGGATATTATAGATTGGTTGGTAAATAAGAAACTCCAAAGTTATGTATTGAAATGATGAGTGTGACACTTGTGAAAATTGAATGAAGGCAAAAAGATCAATGAGTGGTGACTTGACCAAACCATAAACATAAAGATGGGCCATCTAGAGGTGGAGCCAATGACTCGTATGGTGTACCTAATGGCTCCTCGCAATGTCGTAATCTTTAAATCAAGGTTCAAGTGGCTATGTAAAGATATTGTAATTTCCCCCATCACATGTGTTGTTGTCACCTCGATCTCATCTTTTTGCATAGCGGGAAAAGAACGCTAGTTGCAAACTTACATTAGTTATTTACTTTTGTTTTCGTAGTTAGTTGAGACGCGTAGTTATTTGATATGTTGAATACCATAAAAACAAGAAATTCGATCGCAACTCCTCACTAATTAAGTCATTGGGACAAGTTATCATTGCCCGGGAAAAAGTCAAGTTGGCATCCTGGATAGGGGTGTATGAGGTCATAGTGTTCCCAACGATTTACACTTTTGAATAAAAACAAGAATTATTATTGGAAGTACTCCCTCCGTCCCAAAATTATTGTCCACTTTGAATTTTCAAAGTCAAAGTGGTTCAACTTTGACCATAAATATATTTTTTTTATTACATAATACTTGATGAAAAATTATATTATTGAAAAGTACACTTAAAACACAATCCATTTATATACTTTGCATCAAATATTATATAACACCCATAAAAATATTTAAGGTCAAAGTTAAAGAAGAAAGACTAAAAAATTCAACACTGGACAATAAGTTTAACTTATTCTATACCTAAATCATACGATATTTGATAGTGATGATACCATGTTGTTATATTAAGACAAACTAGTTATATCAATCACTACTCTTATTTTAAACACACGTTAAGAATCAATAGTTGCAAACACTAGTACCGCAATACCATCATGCAAATCCGCAGTTGGCTTGGTCAAAAAAAGCACATTTGAGAAAACATCTTGATTTTGATCCTCACTCGACTAAATTTTTACGACACCGAAAATAAGCAGATTTTGGTCCTCGAGGAAAAGTTAGCCGGCACCCATAGACTACGGATGCTCGGGGTAAGTATTTTTTACCAATATAACCTTTTGAGAATAGTTCCAATAGTCGTTTACTTGGACTTCTTTGGTCTTTGTATTGAGGTCAACCAAGTTGGAATATTATGGCTTTGATATTTAGTGTCATAGACTACTGGCCTTATTTTCCAGAAAAGCTATTTGATATTTATCTTTATTTGAATCTCATATTATTAGTCATTTAGTCTTTATTGTCTATTGAAACAAATTAAGTCATATTTCCATAATGGTCCACAAATACATAAGATAATGGTTGTGGACATATTTGATTTGAGATAGAGATATGTTAATGATGAGCGATATTGGTCTATGTTTCCATAGCTAATCCCCCCACATGCGTTCACTTTGGTGCCCATCATTACTTTAAAATTTATGGTTCAAAAAAAATTTACAACTCACCTTAATCGCTTTACAAGAACTCAATAGAATAAGAGATTAAGATTGAATTTAATACGTTTTGTAGTATGAAGAGACGGAGTCAGAATTTGAAGTTAAGGACGGCCGAACTTAACGTAAAAATTATAACAATAATTATCGCTTAAAAAATGAATTTGTTTATTAACTCATGATTCAACTTATCATCACAAATAATTACGTATGAAATAAGCTAAATTAGAAAAAAAATAACTTGACAAGTAAATTTATTTTGATATTATATCTGATTGTTAAGTTATTCGAAATTTCAACGAGAATAAGGGAACTAATTTCAAATATTATTAAAAAAAATTAGCTTATGAAATGCATAACTGATGAATAAAGTGAGCTGAATAGGGGTGACTCAACACTCACTAGTCATCATATTAGCTATGACATTGAGACACGAGGTAAGAAGTGTTACTTGTTCATTTCAAAGTTAATGAAGTTATTTTTCAATACGTGATGTATTTCACGAGGCAAAGGTGTATATAGTTTTTCACCGCAAATGTTCAATTGATTAGTAAATGAGGTTTTTTTAGAGAAATGTTTTAGTTCGGTCCTAACTCATTGCTAAGGGTTATGTGCTTATTGTCTTGAGTTAATTCATTGAGGATGGCTGGATGGGTGAATCAACACTTAAAAGAGGTGCACGACATCAAAACTTCCCCTCGTTCTTAGACCATTCGTAATGGAAGGTTGTTGAAAAAGGTCGCCCCACATTTAAGACGCGTACTTCCATTACACCCCAACACTTAAAAGAGGTGCACGACATCAAAACTTCCCCTCGTTCTTAGACCATTCGTAATGGAAGGTTGTTGAAAAAGGTCGCCCCACATTTAAGACGCGTACTTCCATTACACCCCAACACGAGACACGTCCAACCATAGTTTCTTGCAAGGACTCGGTCGTATACTCGACTGAGTCGCGTTATTATGTTTGTGTGCGTGGTGTTTTTATTAAATGATTTTTGTGGGGTATATTTGTGTTTAGATGAGGTATGTTTTTGGTGATAGCAATGGTCGACTTATTACACTAAGTTGGTCATAAAGAATATTCTATTGAGCGATGTTTCAGTAATAACCTCGGCCATGTGTGCTCCGCTTTACGCCAAAGCCTTTCGGTGAATTTCACAAGGCCAAGCAAGAGTACCTCTTAATCTTTATGCCAACATTCTGAATGATATGCAATAACGACAACATTAAATCTAAATCGTGCGACAACTTAACTTTTCCTCCTTGTTTTTAATGACTAAAAAAAACATATAATTGAAATCTTACATTATTGTACGTGAAAAGGAATATACAAACATACCATGTTGTGCTAACACAAACAAATAGCATCACTAAAAAAGGTTTAATCCAATCTATACACTACAAAACTACAAAGCTTTCCTTTAGGGTAGTGATACTTCCACGGAAAGAAATTGATTCACACACAGAATTTCAATGTGTATTGACCATTATACCCTTATTATATATTTGGCAAATCTTTGCAGTTTCCAGTTTTTTGACTTTCGTCTCATTACCCGGTACACAGCCATTATAATATCATCCAGTCATTCAAGTTATGAACGTGAATACATACTAACGTTGCTTGTATATTCCTCTTATAAGCCATCATTATGGCGGCACCTCAAGCCACCAATCAACATAAAAAATTGAAAACTATTAGAGGAAGCAATCAATGATGCTGCATTATCACATGTAATTCGCATTTGGAGCCCGAAGGAATTTTTTCCATTTTATTTGTGTAGCTAGGCTGTGGTATCACGAAATGATCGATCTCCTCCACAATCACAATAATAATCACCCGCCGTATTAAGCACTATTTCAGTTGCTGACCCTCTCAAGGTCTTCAGCGTCACCACATCTATCTCCACCCACTGTATCATGATAGGGGATCATATACATGTATGTATGTCACACGGGAAACGTTAGCGAGTTAACGTTGAATATACCATGACGCCATTGATGCACCATTGGTCGAAGAAAAACACATGTTAATTCGTGTTTCAAACATGATGGTCCGATCAAAAAGAGGCAGCCAAGAAGCGGAATTAGATGGAGACATGGATGGGTTTACTGTTTCGTACGTGTAAAGGTTGAGAAATTTAACCTTGTGTAATATATGGCAGGGGTATATTCGTCAATGCATGTTAAAGTTCTGTGTACGAATCAATTTACTCCGTGGAAGAATCACTTCCCTTTCCTTTACATGCAAACTATGATTAATCTTATGGCTAAAACATTAATTATGTTTCTATTTACCTCACATTTAATACTCTATCCGTCATAAAATAATTTTTCACTAATAAAAAAACACATATTTTTATAAAAGCATCATCATACCAGCTTTTTTTTTCTTTTTCTTTTCTTACTATTTGAAGAATGAAATTTACCCTTAACTAATTAATTAATAATAACCTCAAGTGAAAATAATATGGCAAACTCAAACTAAATTATCTATCGAAATTTGAAAGTTGACAAAAAAAAATTGAAATCGAAAATAAAAATGTAGGGAGTATTGTTTATCGATATTAAACCAAGTATAACCGGGTCCAGTTGATCACGATACCGTTTACTTTTTCAACTCATTAGTTTTTTAGCCATTCAATAATAAACATTTTTAGAATAAGGAAAAATTATTTATTGTTATTTTCAAATCAGTAAATCAAATAGTTCAAACAGTGGACTATGTTTAATTCAGTAAATGAAATAGTTCAAACAGTGGACTATGTTTCCAACGAGTAAGGACCACCGTACCATTGACTACAATACTTATTTACTGTTTCCTTAAAATAGTTTACAAATGACATTTTAATGGACAATTTTCAGAGAGGAGTTATGATATGTTACTAAAAATGTTAAGCTTATTTAAAAACTTATAAATAAAAATGGAACTACCAGGCTACTAGCTCTTATCGGGACCGTCACTATATAAATGTATGCAAAACTGCAAACACCAAGTTGCTATCAATAAAAAGTAAGATCTATAGATATTTATTACTTAAGTTATTTAATACGGAGTATATCATTTTCCAACTAACTAATAAAGAAATATAAGTTGTGCATATCATTTATTGTCGTATTCATTAAAACTTATGAGTCATTGCTTTGAAATTTCCCTCAATTCTATTTTCTTCACTATAATAAGTGTTCCAAGGAAAAACAATAAGCATGGCCCCTACTAATTGATATGTTTTCCATGCTTTTCAGTATAAGGTTGAGTATGGAGTCAAAAAATCGAAGCGAACTGTTCAAAATCAAATCGAATAGAAAACCGATTTTGTGGAAGACATGAATAAGGAACCGAATTGAAGTGACTCTGTTTGGTTCGGTTTTGTGTCGTTCTATTTGGTTTGGTTTATATAGTTTAATCGTGTTTTTCTAGATTTTGGCTCGAACTGAACAAAACCAATCTGAACTGAAATAAAAATCATAAATATATAGAGACGAAAACCAAACTGAATATGTTCGGTTCCGTTTTTGGTCTGTTGTACTCAGCCCTACTTTTCAGTATAATTATCACATAACATAGTTTAATCCTAAAATGAATGTATAAGAACGAAAATGAACACAATAACGTTCACAACCTTAGAGCATTTAAGTATGTTGCTATAAATTTACGGAAACTGGCCCAATGAATTAATTAAAAGCCCAAATAATTTTATATGGGCTACAAAGCTACTTGCACAAAAAGGCCCAACTGCATTGTCCAGCCCAGATAACTGTATTTGATTATGAAGCCACGAAGGAGGTGAGGTACATTTTAATTGATCTTTATGATCAAATAAAGTTTGTTGCAAAAGAAATACTTGAAAGTAAATTCTAACTTATTTTAAAAATAAATAAGAAATCAGAGATATTTCATTATGAGATACTACGTTGTATGCTTTTGGCAAATTCCAAGGTAACAAACTTTTTATGATAAGAAGAAATTACAAAAGAATGGAATAATAACCTCAAGACATCTTCACATGTATCATGTATGTTGTATTTACGGGGATTCTCGGAACCCCATGGATTTATCCCGCGTAAATTAGTTAAAAACACCGATTTTTTAGAAAATGAACTTGGTCCCAAAAATTTTGTGTAACAAATCTTTTTTTCTTTATGAAATGCACCTGATAACCTTTAGTCTTGGACTCTTGGGTTTGCCACTGTTCTTATTAGACTATATACAAACACTCATGGTTTTACATTATCTAAAAAAAAAAAGTACTTCTGTGAATTCCTTCTACACTTTAACCCTACGTATGTATGATTGGTTTCTACTCAAGACTCGTGAGAAAAGTTGATACAACAAAAAACTCTCCATTCCATTTCCATGTTTACACATGTTTGAAAATACAACTAAAGTTTTGTAATGAAAACAAGACATCTGTCGTTATTAATTCTTATGTACCTTCTTTTTCAGGTTGTTTCATGCTACAAAAAGCTTTGTGACCCGAAGTAAAACAAAAACAGTAGAGGGTAGTATTTTTCAAAATAGTGATAAATGTTTCTCTATAAAACATGTGTAGGTGGGGATGTTGGTGATCTATGCTACAAATATATCAAATGAACATGTCATTTCGGGTCCATATTGTCTCCCATTGCATATATTCAAATGGCAAGCATGCTCTAGTGGCTTTATCTTTAAATTGTATACATAGAAAATATTGCACATGTGTTCTGTTTTTAAATTAGTAAAATTTATCATAAAGTATCTCCTTTGTATGAATCTTGTAAAGTTTCTAATAGATTAATGTCTAATGATAGTACCAAGCGTCTTAATCTTTTTTTCTCCTTTTGATGGACAATCACGACCCATGTAATGATACTAAAGATGCAGCGACTTTAATCAAGAACCAGTAAACTGTACTTTTGAAAATTTTATCAATACTTTGTGTACACCTTTATTTAAGTTTTGACTTTTGAATAAAAGTATCTAGTCCAAAAGTTTGTGAACCTAGATGAACGTCAAACATGCTTTATGTAACGGCTTTCTACGGTATAATATAAGATGTTCATTCCACAAGGCCTCGAGGGCGGGGTTGGAACTAGAAAATTATGGTCAGGTAGCAAAATTTGATAACTTTTAAAAATTACACTATAAATCGGTTTGTGATGGGGCGTATTACAAAAATAGCAAGATATTTTAAAAATTTTACATTACAATATTTTTCGCTAAGAAGCACGTGCTCACCCTAGCCCGCTCCTGTCTTTGCCTTTGCTCGAGTGTCCACCGATTATGTCCCACTTGGTACATATGTGTAGTTTAGCTCATGTCTAAATTGTTCCCCAAAAATAAAAATACTTCTAGATTATTTTGGGAAGTACATAAATAACCCGTTTGAAAAAAAAAAAAAAAAAAAAAAAAAAAAAAAAAAAAAAAACGCCGGGAAAACTACAATAACCAATCCCGTCAAAAAAGTTTATTGGGTAGGTACAATCACAACTAAGACTGAGTGTAGTCGTGACCAATGCCACATCATATTCACTTCACCACCAACAAGTATAACCAACTTATACACAAGTAACCCCACAAAAACAAACATCACACACACAATCAACACGGAAGTCCGTCAATCAAGCGACCAACTTCTCTTTTTTTCTCACCAGAGACGCGTCTGTAGAGGTGTGTTTTAAGGAACAACGCATCTGTGAGAGGACAACGCCGTCTAACTCCCCCTTTCTACAGACCTGCTTATGTCAGATATATATAATTACAAAAATCATAATCGAAGATGATGAACTTGCTTAACATGAACATGATAAGCAATTACTGGAAGTCATATGACTAACTTATTAAACCATCAAATGTTTTTGCCAACCCGTTCAAAATCCAAACTAGAGTCAAAAATAAAGATAACAACGAAATGGGTTAAGCAATAAGTTCCTAACGATCTTTTCAACAAAATAAAACCAAAGTCTGAACAATCTTGTCTATGTCTCTCGAGCTCATGAAGTTCAGTTACTTGACCTCAAAGGGTTACGACAAAAGGCGGTGCATCTTTTCTTGGTCCAGCGACAGTTCGGTAGACATAAACCTTATTAGCAAGACTATCATCACCATCTTCATCTTTGATCACTTCAACATTTAACATAGCCTTCTCTTGAGCCAGCTTCTTACACCCGTTCATTGTCAAGTTACAGGCCGACATCCATAAGGATCGCATTGACTCACATTGACTCAAACCCGAAAGCAATGCTGAGTCACCAAAAGGGCAGTCTCGTATTTCCAACCTCTTCAGTTTCGGGCAGCCTCTCATCACATACTCCATACCCGCATCACTATTGCCTGCAAAAGCTACCGAGAGTGTCTCAAGGTTTTTAGCATACTTCCCAATATACTCAAAAGCAAGGTCAGTTAGTAGGCCTGAAACCGAGAGCCTTTGAAGGTTGACACATGTTTTGACAATTGCACCGAAGGCTTCATCCATTGGTTCATTGGTTAGGTAATCTGGTTCGTGAGGTTTCATTATGCAGAGACGGAAGTGAGTGAAATTTGGGCAGTTTTGGGCAACGGCAACTATAGCGGCGTTTGTCATTCGCTGGCAGAAGTAGAGTATGTAATGGAGCTTTGGGCAGCCGTTTGATACGGCCACGAGACCTGACTCGGACACACCACTTTGTTGGTCAAGAGGGTCATCTGGGTAGACCCGAAGTTCTTCTAGCAATGGACAGTGTGATCCAACTGCTTCTAAACCCTTGTCCCCAACTGTATCAAGGACCTGAAAACAGCAGCAATGCATAACCTTATGACTAACGGTGGTAATTTCGACTAGTTACTTATGAATAGAACGATTCATGTAATGTTTTATCTGTAAATGTTAAAAAACGTAAATTAGAAAAGTAAGTTTCAAATAGAAAAAACACTAATTTTTCTCACAAAAAGTGGTTTGATTTAATCCACCAACGGGATTGTTTCAAGCCATACCAAAAATTACCCATTTGACACATCTACAAATGACAAGATGCCCTCAAAAAAAATACTTAGAGGTGAAGCAACTTACCCAGAGACGAGTTAGCAGTTTGCAGTGAGTAAGAATCTGTTCAAGTTCATCAGCCCCAAGGACCGAATAACTCAGGTTCAAGAAGGTCAAACCACCACAAACAGGATACAAAGCAGGTATATAAAGCAACGAAGGATCCCAAAAACCCGAAAGCGTTTGTAAATTTCCACATTTACTGAAAGCACTTTCAAGCTCGTTGACTGAACTAGAAACGAGGTCTCCCGAGAAGGTACCAGTACCAAGCTCAGTCAACTGTGGAGCCAGCACAAGAAGCTTTCGCAATTGATCCAAACTTACTTTTTGATTGACTTTTAAGACTCGTAATGATTTGGATCGAGAAACAAGACTCTCCAAAACATCGAAACTGACTTCGTTGCCCAAGTTTGCAAAGTTAAGAACTTCTAACGAGGTTAAGTTTTCTGGGAAGAAACTTAACCAATCTCCACCAACATCAGCAACTCCGTTCTCTTGTATGTCTAATTCTGTCAAGTTTCTACAAAATCAAGATATTATAAGTTCTGAAGTTCATTAAAAACAGCTTACATGGTCTGATCTACCGAACCACAAATGTGGTTGTACACTACAAGTGATTGATGATGCACATCCAGCATGCTAGTCTCATCACGTTGACATGTTATGAAAATCATAAACTAAAAAACATAAAATAGTAAGGCAGTTTTACCACTGGGGGATTTTGATCATGGTAGTTCGTTTTGTTCCAATTTGTGCACTATAAGTATACATTGTGTTCCATTTTGGTTATATACACAGATGTATTCTACTTTCCGCAATTCAATAGAGCGCGAACATATCAAAACACACTATCTTGAACCAAAAAACATACAATTAAATAATTAATGACCCAAAATATATCAAAAGCATACTTCTAATAAACAAACATGAAAACCATAATCAAACCGGACCATAAGAAAACCACCTTACACATTTACGCAATTCACCGTTTTGAATAAAGTTACTTGAATTTGTATTTATCATACAAGTTCTAGAGGGTGTTCGGAATTGTGTTTTAAATATAAATTACGCGTTAGCAAAACACAAAAAAAGGCTTATAATCACCTTTTCAAATGGCTTGTCAAACACTATTTTGTGATTATCTATGTTAAACGAATTAATCAGATAATCACCTCCAAAACACAATCCCAAACACCCTCTAAATGATTTTAAAGTACATGTTATCAATGCACATTATTTTTCTACAATCACTCCTACGCAACAGATCAAACTTCTCAAAACATATTACACTTTTGCAACACTGTGTGTTCACTCTACGAAAAAGCAGATTATCTATTTAAAAATGGCTTGCCAAATACTATTCTCTAATTATTCGCATTCTGCAAACCAGATGATCACCTCAAAAACGCAATCCCCGACACCCTTTAAATGTTTGTAAAGTAAAAATTATCAATACACAATCAGCATAATCACAACAATAACTAGTCGAGTTCAGGTTTAAAAAGAAACATACTTGCAATGAGTAGCAATAGCTTCCAACCCAATAGTACTAAACCCATCACAACTCAACATTGACAACGCCTTAAACGCATCAAAATTCATCGCCAAAAACTCCAAACTATCGTCACAGACACTCATCCTCTTCAACCTCAACTCCTCTAGCAACGGATAAGCCGTCACAAAAACACTCAACCACGGCTGAATGTCAGCACCCCAGTCTTCAGGCACAAGATTAAAGTCACTAAACCTCGGCTTCCCTTTCAACGACACACTCCGTATCGCAGGAAACCTTGCTGCCACGATCTCTGGGGTGACAGCGTAGCAGTTTCTGATTGAAACATGGCGACGGGTTAAACGTTCATAGTTGTACCAGTCTTTGCATACTAGTGACAGTGAGTTTCTGTCACTGGTGGAGTTGATTAGTGAAAATGTTCTTTTTAAGAATACCTCCGGCAATGAAGGTATTCTCGTCGGATCTGTGCTACCGGAGTCTGTCATGCTTTTAGTCAACGGATCTAGGAAAAAAATAAGCGTATAAATAAATTAGTGACTGAAATAACTTTTGGCGTCCAAAACAATTACTAGCGACAGATTTTTGCAATTATTGACTATTCCAAAACGAAATAATTTTACTAAAATCTTCGACAAAATGTAATTTAATATGAAAAAAAATAAATTAGGGGCGCATATACTACTGGCTACTCCATAGTGACAAAAAAATTACTAAGAGCACCAAGTGACGTTGGTGCCATAGCATCGCGTTATGGTTGTCACGTCAGCTTTTCAACCTATAACTCAGATACTATAACTTGGAGCAAAATAGCAGGCCCCACAAACACAAAAACCAACCCTTTTTAAAATTATATTTTTTATAAAAGAAGCAAAAATGCTATAACTTGGCTGGTGGCTATGGCTTGGACCCCTATAACGCGAGCAGGGATGGAACCGGGGGGTCCCAGGACACCCATGAACTTTTTCGATGTAGTGTTAATTATGAAAAAAAAAAAAAAAAAAAATCGATTTTTGCCTAAATGCATTTTAAATGCATCCAGTCCATTGATTTAACTCTTATTATATTACGGTTCAAAAAATTTTGTGCACCCTGTCATATTTGGTCTTGGTTCCGTCCCTGAACGCAAGCACCGGTGGCTCACGCCACAGCCTGACTTAGAGGGTTATGACACACCGTTGCTCTAATCACTAGTTTGTAATTATACTTTAGAACAGACTAGTTCACTGACAAAGAAACATAGTTCTATGTTTCATACAGCTAGATCTACCCTTAACTAGCAAAAACTAAGAAAACCAATAAATAAAACAACTAGATTAATAGTATATTGTTGTACCTGAAGTTGTGACTAAAGAATGCTTTTGGGTGAAAATGTGAAAAGGAAAAGAGTGTGACAAGGGATATATGTATATATATTAGGAAAAGAAAATGAAAAAGATGGAATAAGGTTTAGATTCGAGCATCAACCTTAAAAATAAATTTAGTGACAGATTCTAACTTTTAGCGACCAAATTAATTACTCTCGAAAATTTTGCTACACGTACTATTTTAGGACAAAATAATTTCACTACTTTTTTTACTAGCTAAATATAGCAAGAACTATGAACAATATATAAATCTATACTACATATAAAGGAAAAAGAGTCAAAGTGGAAAAGTGAAAAGTCAATATTGTTGAAATGTTGAAATGTTGAAATCTTATTAAAGGAAATTATGAATGTAATTAATATTATTATTAAAACACCCCATTACTTAAAAGTACAATGATTTATTCACATTGTACAACCAAATTAAATACAACCAATTAAAACACAAACCGGGTTGACCCGGGACGCTTCAAACCCGACGGGTTGAGCCGGTTTAATTTGACCCATTTTCGACCCAACCTAGAAAGTTGACCCGATTTAAATCGACCTATTTTTCAACCGGAACGGTTCAACCGGTTGAACCACCCGGGTCGAACCGGGTTTCAAAACATTATCCATTACTTAAAAGTACAATAATTTATTCACATTGTACAGCCAATTAAAAACATATCTATCAAATTAAATACAATCAATTAAAACAAAAACCGGGTTGACCCGGGACACTTCAAACCCGGACGGGTTGAACCAGTTTAATTTGAACCGTTTTCGACCCAACCTAGCAAGTTGACCCGGTTTAAATCGATCCATTTTTTGCTTGGAACGGTTCAACCGGTTGAACCACCCGGGTTGAACCAGGTTTCAAAACATTATGTTAAATTTCCAAATCTTCAAACTTTTATTGTTTTTCGTTTATAACCTATAAACTTTTTTTATCAATAAACTATGTGTCGCTATAAAATCCCGTTGCTATGCACGGGTACTCGTCTAGTAGTTTAAAATGTAATTTACTATGAAAAAAAAAATAGAATTAGTGACAAATAAAGAAAATTAAAAGGGGTGTTTGGATTAGCTTATTTTATGGGCTTATCAGCTTATTAAGATTTGGAAAAACCAATAAAGCTCACATTTTTCACCTTAATTATTAGGTCCTTATCACCTTGAGCCTGTGGCTCAAGTCCATAAACTCAATATAATAAGGTGAAAAAAGTGAGCTTATCGGATTTTCCAAATCTCAATAAGCTAATAAGCTCATAAAAGAAGCTAATCCAGACACCCCATAAAAGTAAATAAAAAAAATACAAGATTAATATACTGTTGTACCTGAAGTTGTGACTTGTTGAGATGAAAGTTGGATATGATGAAAAAAAAAAAGTTTTAAGGAAGAATGTGAAGAGGAAAAGAGTGTGATAAGTATATAAAGAAGTGAAAAGATGTTTGAGCATCAGCCATTAACAAGAGTAGTTCAGTGCTGTCTCTTTTCTCTTTCCACCATTATTTTTCTGTGTCTTAATATTCGGAACTTGTCTGTTGATATTTTTAGGACCATTGGATGGATTTCATTGTCAAAGAATTATTTTCATGTTTTCAGACTTTATTGGTACTTGGTATAGGTTAAAGTTGTTACTTATGATGCTCAGATGTTCAATAAAAATTATGATGCTCAGATTTTTTATTTTATTTTTATTTATTTATTTTATTACTGTATTATTTTTTTTTTTTTAGCAAAGTGATGCTCTCTTAGTGTGATACGGTGTATAGTGACAAACATGGTTCTAAAATGCGCGTGAATGTCTCGCTTGATTATGTCGTCACGCCACGCTTTATGCCGCCTTATGTCATGTCTTTTTGTAAACTTGATATATACGAAATATAATATAGAAATAGAAATATTTTCATATTTGGTGCCACTTTATGTCACGTCTTATAAACGCAAAAGCTTCACTTTGGCCGCTAAAGCGTGAGGTTTAGTCATGCCGTCACGCCACGCCTCGAGCTATTGATAACCTTGGTGACAAATAATTACTTGCAAACTTGTGATTTTGATGTGATTCTTAATTTAATATTTATGTGTTTAATTTGTAGTCAATAAGATAAAAAAAAAAAAAAATATGAGTTAGAAACAAAAAATAATATAACACATTACTCATTTTGAAGTTTTAAAGTTATTGATATTCAAGGTTATAAATGGCGTGAGGCATGGCGTGGTAGCATGACCACGCCTCAAGCCTTACGAGCCATGACGTTTTTAAAGGCGTGACTAAGGCGGCAAAAAAATATTTATAGATGTATTATTTATGTTTTAATATTATATTTCATATAAATTTCAAATATTATATAATTACCATGCCCAAATACTTATTATATAATTACCATGCCCAAATACCAAATAGCCCAAATTTCAAATGCTTGTTCAAAATAGTTATTAAAAAAAATGGTTCTAAAAGTGGCGTCACGCTTTACCAAAAGATGCGCTTTTTCGCGCCTTATCTCACCTTTTCCCATGTCACGCCTAGAACCGCCGTCATGATCCATTTCGTGGCGGCGAGATCACGCCTCACGCCTTGGCGGCGCCGCCTTTTAAAAGACCGTTGATATTTTATATAGTAAAGATTTTGGGATAAAGTGGAATCACGAGATTGTCGAAATTCGAGTTTATTGGATATTCTAGTAATAAAGATCATTGCATTTTTGGCTACAAATATCACTCACGATTATACTTAAGTCAATATACTCCGTATATTATCGTATATTATATAGAAAGTAACAAAATCAGACAATTAAGTTTGTTACATTCATAATTTTTTGTTATTTTGGTTATTGTTTTGCTACAAAAAATTATACCTCATCCGTATCTACTTGTTTATTCTTTCTTTTCAAACTAAAAAATGTTGATCGGAAAGTATGATTGAATTTATTAGGTTGCTTTTATATATATATATATATATATATATATATATATATATATATATATATATATATATATATATATATATATATATATATATATATATATATATATATATATATATATATATATATATATATTACGAAGATTAAAAGAAGCATTATTTAATAAGTTTGGGGTAAAAGAATCAGAATGATATTTTTTTATACGAAAGAAGTATAGCTTATATTGACTAAAATTAGGGGTGGAAATGAGTCGAGCCCGAACTTATCAAAGCTCGAGCGCAGTTCTGTTCGAGCCTTATGATTTTACCTTGAGCTTGGCTCGTTTTCATGATGCCTTTTGAAAAAGTTAAAGTTTGCCTCGAGTTCCGTTCTTTTATCTATTTTGAAATTGTTAATTAGCTCATCATTAAGCTTAAAAGTAAAAAAAAAAAAAAAAAAAAAAAAAAAAAAAAAAAAAAAAAATCATTTCGTTCAAATTATTTGTAAAAGAGAATAGTAGTTAACACAATCAACAACTATCCAACAGAATGCATATACTTATTATGTATAATACTTATAAATATAATATCCTAACTCAATCAAGCTTCATATACAAAGCTCGGGTTCGATATCGATAAATAAATGAGCGCAAGTTTAGGGTCTAGCTCGTTTGGGCTCGGCTCGTTCGAGCTCTGGCTCGAGCTTTTTACTAGTGGCTCGACTTGTTTCCACCTCTAACTATAACTTACATAACTCTGTTTTGTCCCAAGAAGAACTCTGTTGTTGCAACTAACGTTACATCCTCTTCGTTATTTGAACAAGAAATATTCTTAAAAACATTGCATTTAGCAGTTAGCATAATTTGAAGAGATATGTAGGACCGAAACCTTTTTTTCTCTCCCACTAGGGGCGATTTTTTTCCCTAACTTCTCCTAATCGATTTAATCAAATCTGCTCTAAATCATTCGATTCTTGTAATGATTTGACTCCTCCTTGTAATCAAACATCGTGTTTATTATTAGGATTTTCAATCGTTATAAGTTTTTGATGGGTTAGATCGTTTATGGTGTAATCGCTATTAGGGTTGTTAGGGTTTAAAATCGTTTTTTAGGGATCTTTTATAATCTTTCTATCATTCTTATCCTTTATTGATCGTTAGTGATTTAATCTCTTATTCTTAATCGTTAATCATATTCTGTTTTGGCAGAACTTGATTCGTTTTTTGAGGGATTACTTCATCTTGGTATATCTAATCGTTCCTTATCTTTCCTTATATCCAATAGTCGGTTTCATTCTACATCTCTTAATCGACTTTGTTTTTTTTAAGGACGATTATTGGATCGACTTTTTTGTAAGGTCGATTTATTATTTGCTGCTCCTTCATTATTGTAATCGATTCCCAATATTAGGGTTTCGATTTTTTACAGCAGATTTGTTAGGTTCTGGTTCTTAATTCCTAACTAGGCTCGTTTAGAGTTTGGTTATACTTTGGATTATGTAAGTCGGNAAGTTTGGTTATACTTTGGATTATGTAAGTTGGATTCTACTATCCATTCTATTATGTAAGTGTATTTATGATGCTGATCGTGTGGTTTTTCCACTATTAAGTTCTAAGGATTTAAGTGGGTTTGGGAGAGTGATTGTCATGGTCTTCATGTGTAAGTCAAGTTTGTTTGGTTCTGGTTCAAAAACCAATCTTGGTTGCTGCTGGTCGTTTGGGTTGCTTTGTGTTCATCTAATCTTACAACGACTAATGGAAGTTAGGGTTCAACCCTATGGTATGTGAAGCTGCTAATGTGAATTTTTTTTTTGGGTAAAGGGGAGTAATCCTGCACCCTGGTAAAGTATATTAAAACCAAAAACATTGAAGTACAATGGATGAGAGTGAGTCCCTCATCTAAGTCCCTTAGGACACTTACCTAACCACTATATAAGAATGACATGCCATTCTTATAACTTACAGATCCAAATACAACTAACAATGACTAAATATAAAAATACAATACATCATAAACATAAATCTTCTTAGTCATCATAGCTATCCAGATCATGAACATGAAGAAACCCATACCAAGTTTCCCCGCCTTCCAATTGCTCATTCCAAAACAAAACTATTTGCAGCTTCTATTAGTATTATGCATAAAGCATAATCTAATAACCTAATACGAGTGCAATCCGTAGCAAATGAGATTTGAATCATAAACATGGTCTAACCGACCCAACCTTCCAGTATATACTAACTTGAACCACCATAAGAACATGGATCATCCGATGTGAATTCAATTCACAAGTCTTAAAAAATTTTTTTAACAGACGCAAAATCTTGCCCTTTACATTATGATAGTCGTTGTCCCTAATGCTTGCACACTTGATAAGAGCAATTGTCACTTACATGATGAGATCTATTGTCCCTAAAGGCTAACATTATGAGGGCAATTTGTCCTTACCTGATAAGAGCCGTTGTCCCTAAAGGCTCACCTGTTGAGAGCAATTGTACCTTACTTTATTTTCAATCGTTCCTTAATTTATTCCATATTAAGTCGGTTCTTTAGGACTGATCCTCTTATTTAAGGTCGATTATCCTTGGTTGCTGCACATATCCTTCATTCCAATCGAATCCCTTTATTAGGGCTTCGTTTTTTTTCTGTGCTGCTGGTGCATATTGTTTACCAATCTCGTTTATGGTTTGGTTTTTTGGTTATTTGAGTGATTTGGTGCTGAATTGATTAACAAACTCTTTGGGGTTTGATTGTTTCTGGTTTGCTTGTAATGGTTTGAGCATAACGATATATCATTCTGTTGATTTGGGATTGTTGGAGCTTCATTCTTATATCACTGGTGATTTGGCATGGTAAGTGATATTGGATCTGGTTGTATTTTGGGTAAAGGGGAGTAATCCTGCACCCTGGTAAAATATTATTAACCAAACGTTTTTAGTACAAAGGGCGAGGGTGTATTTATGATGCTGATCGTGTGGTTTTTCCACTATTAAGTTCTAAGGATTTAAGTGGGTTTGGGAGAGTGATTGTCATGGTCTTCATGTGTAAGTCAAGTTTGTTTGGTTCTGGTTCAAAAACCAATCTTGGTTGCTGCTGGTCGTTTGGGTTGCTTTGTGTTCATCTAATCTTACAACGACTAATGGAAGTTAGGGTTCAACCCTATGGTATGTGAAGCTGCTAATGTGAATTTGAGTTGGTGCTGGTTGGTTATTCTTATTGGAGTTCAGTTTAGCATCTCAACGTACGCTGTTGGAGTTAGTTTACTTGCTGCTCTATCCGTGGTTTTAGAGTCCTTCACCAACAGATGTATGAAACTTGTGAATTGTAATTCCATTGGAGGATGTTTTTAAGATTCAAGTCTACTATGGCGGTTTTGATTGGTATATGTAAGTTAAGTTTCTCGGGTATCTTATTCAAAAATCCTTGACTCGATCAACAGTAATTTTCTTTGCTATGGATCGTTTATGGGTGGCTCATTCTCATTTTATGGCTTGATTTTTTGTATGGGATTGAAGCTGCTTTATTTTGATGGATGTTAGGGTTTGGACCCTAGTGTATGTTAATCTCTTGGTTGTCACATAGGTGCTCTAATTCTGATTTTTTGAAGCATGGCTTGTGGGAATCTGAAGATGATTATGGAAGTTTGGACTACTATGACGATTTGAAGATTCAAGGAACTACTCTTAGTTTGTGTTTTTTATAGTCGTTGTATTTTAAGTTCAATGTAAGTTTATGTTTCTATGTAAGTTATAAGAATGGCCTGTCATTCTTATATAAGAGTCTGTAAATGTCCTCAGGGACTGAGATGAGGGAAGTCACCCTCATCCTATGTACTTCAACGCTTTTTGGTGTAATGAATTTTGCCGGGGTGAATAACCCTTTTACCCAAAAAAAAATAATTTGAAGAGATATTACTGAAATGGCCGAACTTATTACGTTGATCAACAAGGACGGAACCAGAAGACATATTGACTAATATAAAACGAGAAACACAATTTTTATTGACTAGGGTGTATTTTACGAAATATCGAGGTTTTTACCAAAAAATAACACTATGTAACAAAATTTCATGAATGTGCCGGAACCACCCGCGACCCACCATGATTCCGTCCCTTTTCATCAACTATTATTTTGTTTATGAGAATCTCAGTGGTGAACGAAAAGGTGCTCATTTTTATTACCAATCAATAGATGACATGTCTTTTGATCTCATAATTGAGCATAAAAATTTCGTTTTCTGTACTGATTCATCTTTATAATAAGAGAATGTTGCGAGGATATAGCTTTATTGTCGAAACATAAAAAATGCAATACGTACTTTTTTTTCATGTTACATAACTAAGAGTCAGCTAACGTGATTCATTGTCGGTCTGTTTTGCTAAACGACTTTTCCAAATCATGTGATGCAGCTAAACAACATTTTAATTAATTATTATTTAGAAAAATCTGAGAGTACCATGAATCAGAACATGAGCCAGTAACATTTTGCATGTGAAATACACCTGACCATACTCATATTAAGATCCCAACGAGTTTTTTTAAATCAAGTTTAAGGTAAACAACTATAAGTAATTAATTGGTTGACATTAAATGTTTTTATTAAACCAACTAAAACTATATGAGACATTTCGATGTTGCAAGAACATAATTAAACAAGTTACGTAGGCAAACATTTATATTAATAGCACTAAGTAGTTGTCTAGTTCGATATATTGTTGGTTTTTAAAATAAGACACACATAAGCCTAATCGATAGATCGATCTTCATATTGTCACTAAACTTAAAGCTTAAAATCAACATCGAGTCCAGCCATTTAGTTGTTTTCTGTTGTGTTCTTTGCTGATTTGTCTTCGGCTTGAATCTCACAAGTTGGAGCAAAGCTTGACTCGCCTAAGACACTTGGTTTGTGACCTTGTTGACCTACTAAAGTTAAATGTTGTGTAGCATCATTGTTGTTTTCAACCCCATGCATCTTACGCACTTGATTGTGGTGATCGATGGTCGATTTGATAGCCCTTGCCATGGTTTGAAGGATTCTTTTCTGGTTTGAGATGGTGTTGTCTACGTAAGCTTTGAACACGTTTAGTTCATTATCTTGTTCCTTAGACGAACTTTCAATTTTTTTGATTTCACGATGTAGTTTCTCCAACTCAGAGACAGTTTGTTTTCTTCTCCTCTTGACGTTCTTCAACAAATGAGGTTTTCCCTCTTGGAACCACTCATGTGCATACTCTCGACAATCCCAAGACATCTTCTTAAAGCCCTAATTAAACATTTCATACAAAAGTCGAGTTATACATAGGCTATAATAAGTAGTGGATCATATTATAATCAGAAATGTTTGTACATAATTACTTTTCACATTAAAATCACTACTTTGAGGATTAAACTTTTTTAAGTGTATGTATTAATCATTTCTATAATGTGTTTGTGAATGGTTGTGGTATGTGAAGTAACTAGCATAGATATTAAAATTGTTACATAGTTGTTGAGTTGTGTAATGAAGCTGTCAAAGTTTTTGCTTTTCGACATGAGAGGGAGGACATTGTTGATGAATTCATCAATGTTCCAAATAGCAAAACTCTTAGCACCATCTAAAACATCGAGATTTGGAACCCATGAAATGATGAAGTCGGTCTCTTTGTTACAAACCACATTGTAAAGTTTGTTCACAAAAGGAGGCAAAGCGCCATTGCGTACACCCCTCATTGGTTCCGCCAACAATTCATCACCATCACCACCTTCATCGCCACTACTAAAACCCTCACTAAGGTCACTCACCACCATTGTTTCATCAATATCAATGCCTTCCATTTAACCAAAGTTAATTTATGTGGAAATTGGAAGTATACAAATGAATGTGTATTGTGCTCAATTTATAAGCATTGTGATGAGAGTTTTTGGTACTTGTAACACACTTAACCTCAAGTGTTTGTGGTTATGATATTATTCCTTTGCTTTAGATGTGAGAAACTTGTGAGTTTTGTACTTTATAACAACTTTTGAAGTTACAATCATTAATTTGGTAATATTTAGAACCAATAGGCAATTAAGTAGTCAAAGTGAATGATATGTATATCGTTAAGTATTCTTTACCATTTAATATCGTTAGGAGACATATTAAAAACTTGACCGGATATATTTTCATGGATCTATGTGAACTTAAAAAGTAGTCTAGACTTTTTAAAAGTTGGTAAATAACGATGTAGTATTATAGTCTTTCAGATAAAACAAGTTGAGATATTGTAAACATTTTAGGCCGATTTTGAACCATTTGATAGGTTTCAACAATTTTATTTCAAGTGACTTTTTAAACGTATTAATGTAATATTGCAAATTATATAATTTATACTTTCCTGTTTAAGATGGACATTAGTCAAATAACTTTTTTTCCCCCTAAAATGACATGCCCGTTTTTTTCTATCACATTTTTCTCATGTGTTTTTGAGGTACAACATGCATTCCTTGACAGGAACGAAAGAACTTTGTGGGTATACTAATATACTATACATGTTTTTATTCATGCAAAGTCTAGAAGTTTTAAAACGGGTTGACAAACTAATACCTGCGATTTAGACAAACCACAGGATCAGTTTTTGCAAATTACTTTAAACTCAATGTATAGTTGTATACATTGTATCTCTTTAACAAAAACAAGCCGGTACAAAGGTTGACCCAGCGATAAGAATACCGACCTTCGAAAGAGATGGTCAAGGATTCGAATCCAACGGTGAGAAAATTAATCCCCTTGTGGCCATGGAGGTTCACCTGAGCTGAATCTGGGCTATCAAAAATGGTAGTCGCCCCGAAATTAGTCATCACAATGTCGAGTCGGAAACCAGATAACTAAAAAAAACATTTGATACATCCCATAAGCCCAAGTACATGCTTAAGGCATCTGATTGAGTGGGTTTTTAAAAAAATCTAATATTAAGCTATTGGGCTAGATATTATGACTCCCAACTATAAACACTTTCTTTATTGAACTTATGATGAGAACGAGTAATCGTGTTGGCGCACGTTGCGGCGGAGCTGATGTTGGTCCTATATTTGTTGTAATAAGCTCCTTTTATCTATTTATTTTTCGTGTGTCGAAATTTTGGTAACGGATATTAGAATTTATTTTGTTTGTGTGAGAAGCCCTTTGTTCAGAGCTCGTTAAGAAATTCCTATATTCTTTGCATAACTATTTGTCTCATATCATTGTGATATGGCGGTTGGCGGAGCTTTGTTTATGGTTTTACCAATATTAAGAGTGTTTTTGTGTAATCAAATTTTGGCTTTGATATATAAATTCTAAAGATATTTTTTAACACCACATTTTTTTGGTTGTAATGTGTATTAGTCCTTATGCTAAGCCCATTTGATTAATCCAAGTGAAGGCCATTATAGGATTTCTAACTTGGGTCCGATATTTGCTATAATAGGTTTACTATTATTTAGAAAAATCTCTGAGTAACATGAATCAGAACAAACATTTTGCATGTGAAATACACCTCATGTGCATACTCTTGGGAATGTCGAGAGTATGCACATGAGTGGTTCCAAGAGGGAAAACCTCATTTGTAGAAAAATCAAAAGGAGAAGAAAGCAAACTATATCTGAGTCAGAGAAGCTACAATGTGAAATCAAAAACCTTGAAAGTGCGTCTAAGGAACAAGATAATGAACTAAACGTGTTCAAATCTTATGTAGACAACACAATCTCAAACCACGGTAATTACTTTAGACATTAAGATAACTAATTTGATTATTATCCTTTTTAAGTTTATGTAGTAATCATTTCTATAATGGTTTATAAATGGTTAGTGATTTGTGAAGTAACTAGTATATATAGATATTTTAATTCTTACACCAACGAGAACCCTAAATAATTTTTGTACTTCTAGCAAAAATGGATAATACACTCATTTGTGTTCTTGCGGTCTCCATTTTCTTTTCATGCTTTGCATCTCAAAGCCATGTAGGCAACAAACAAATACAAGCTCTTGACAACCTTTACAAGACTAAAATGTCCATTGATTCGGCTTTTGATACCACCCATATTGAGCCATCCAGAAATGTGACTAGAGATATTGTTCTTCTCTTTCAAGATGTCCTGAAAAAGAAAGATAAAATTAGCAATTTTCCAGGCCAACCATTTGCGAAATTTGATCAATATGGAGGGTAAGTTACAGTGAATGAATCTGCGTGTCAGACATTCTATTATTACCTTGTTGAAGCTGAGACATCAAAGCAACATTTGCCACTTCTTCTTTGGCTCAATGGAGGGCCGGGTTGTTCATCCCTCGCTTATAGAGCCATGCATGAGCTTGGGCCATTCCGAGTAAATAGTGATGGCAAAACTCTTTACAGAAATAAATTTGCATGAAATCATGCTATGAATGTTTTGTTTTTCATATTCAAACACATCCTCAGATTACGATAAGTGTGGAGACACTTCAACAGCTGCAGATAACTATGTATTTTTGTTTAATCACTAACAAAACTTTGATCAATCTTAAAGGGATCCTTATTGGGAACACAATGATCAATGATAAGACATATAACTTAGGAATGTATCAATATTTTGGTTCGCATGCTTTAGTATCAGATGAAACATCTGCACAGATCCATAAATATTGTGACTTTTCGCCAAATGTAACCACCCAATCAGCCGAGTGCAACAAGGAAACCGATGATGTGAATCGTAATCTTGATAATATGGATATCTACAACATTTATGCTCCAATATGTCTTAACCCTAATTTTACTTCAAGCCCTAGGCCGACGTCGCATGTTGTTGATCCTTGCAGTGAATACTACACATATGCTTATATGAATTGCGCCGATGTTCAAGAAGCAATCCAGGCCAATGTCACAAAACTTGATCATACATGGGAACCGTGCAGTGATGTTATCCAACATTTCCTTCAACGATTATTCCACTTCTTAGGGAATTCATGAAGAATAATCTTCGCGTGTGGATATTCAGTGGTGATACTAATGTGCGAGTACCAATTACATCAGCCAAGTATTTCCAATTACATCAACCAAGTATTCGAGTAATACAATGAATCTACCTATAAAGACCTCATGGCATCCATGGAGTAATCAAGGGGGAGGAGGCTAGATTTGTATAAGCTTATGATGGAGATCTAACATTTGCCATTGTTCTTGGGGCAGGTCACCTGCTTTAAGTAAGATCCATCAACAAAAATTTGCTATCCTGCCGGTGATTCGGAGGGATCCTGTTATTTTGGTTTTTTTTTAATTAGTATTTTGCTTTTTCCTTTTTAATAAATAAACCCTATTACATAAAACCGTAGCCGTCAAAATACACTCAGTATGTTGATTTGCCATCAAGCAACCATATATTTTTTTCTTCCTCATCAAGTTTTTTTCGTTATCGAAGATCATTGTTGTTGAAAACAAAAGTTGGCCACCAAATTGTCGATCCCTTCTAAAGGCAAAGCAAGCCATGACATAAAAAAATAGCAAACGTCATAAAAATGGAAGAAAGAGCCAAGCAATATACAATTATTTTTCCAAATGCAAGTACATCTACTTGGAAACGAACAACAAAGAAAAAGAGAAAACAGAAGAAGAAAAGAAGAAGACGATTTCAACATCTATCCAGCTTGTACGTTCGAAAACCCCCTGCAGGTGGGTGTTAGATTATAGGCTAAGACCCAAGCCTAATTAAGGGCTTATGGTCCATTAGGTTTAGGGTTTATG
This sequence comes from Artemisia annua, assembly GCA_014162995.1. Lineage (NCBI taxonomy): Eukaryota > Viridiplantae > Streptophyta > Magnoliopsida > Asterales > Asteraceae > Artemisia > Artemisia annua. The sequence goes on from LBNU01038506.1 coordinate 378,568, forward strand.
TTAGCTTATTCTCAAAGCTATGCTATCTTATGTAATTGGAAAATCTATCTATCAACAAAACTTTATTATCTTACAGTTTTTGCTTTTGGACTTGAGAGGGAGGACATTTTTGATGAATTCGTCAATGTTCCAAATAGCAAAACTCTTAGTACCACCCGAAACATTTGGAACCCATGAAATGATAGAGTCAGTTTCTTTGTTACAAACCATATCGTAGAGTTTGTTCACAAAAAGAGGCAAATCACCATTGTGTACACCCCTAGTTGGTTCTGCCAACAATTCTTCATCATCACCTCCTTCACTGCCACTGCTAAAACCCTCACTAATGTCACTCACCACCGTTGTTTCATCAACATCAATGCCTTCCATTGAACCAAAGTTTATGCAGGGAATTGGAAGTATACAAATAGATGTGTTTTGTGCTCAATTTATAATAGCAATGTGATGAGAGTTTTTGGTACATTTATCACACTTATCCTCAAGTGTTTTGATGGTATGAGATTATTCCTTTGCTTGAGAGGTGAGAAACTCAAGAGTTCGTACTTTATAACAACTTTTGAAGTTACAATAATTTAATTTGGTTTTGTTTGACCCAATAGACAAGATGTCAAAGTGTATGATATGTATAACGTTGTAGTTTTCATGTTAAAAGTACTCTTCACCCTTTAATATTGGCTAGGAGACATATTAAAGACTGACCGATATATTTACATGGATTGATTTGAACACAAAGAGTAGTCGAAAGTTTTTTTTAAGGTTGATGAATAAAGATATAATCTTTCAGATAAAACAAGTTGAGATATTGTAAATATTTTTCGGCAATTTGTTTCATGTGTAACTTTCTAAACTTACTAATGTGATATTGCAAATTATATACTCTATATTTTTTCAGTCTTGTACATTTAGATGGAAATTGGTCAAATTAGATGCTGGGTTTTTTATCACACTTTTTATCATGTGTTTTTGAGGTACAACAACTTTGCTGCGTTGTGGACATACAATATATATATTTATCATCAAGTATTGCATAACACAACTAAAAATATTTATGGTCAAAGTAGAATAAGAAAGGCTCAAAAAAATCAAAGTGCACAATTAGTATGGGACGGAGGTAGTATTCGGTTTTCGGTTTAAATATGGGCTTGGCAAAATGTAAATCGAACCGAACCAAAAATCGAATTCACATAAATATATATAATTTTTATTATATAATTATATAAAAAAGATTAAAACTCTTCCTTAGAATAAATAAAACGCTTTTTAAAGTTGATTTTTTCTATTTTGCTAAAAATTTATATAATTAAACAAATAAATAATTAAAATTATGTAATTCGGGTTATTCGGTTCGGTTTAATTTAACTTAAATTAGGTTCGGTTTTTGGTTTTATAAAAAAAATTAACTGAACTAATCAAACCAAATAACCTGAACAACCCAATAACTGAACCGAGTTGTCCCGGCATCGGTTATTACTCGTATATGAAAACATCTCACAAGCCCAAAAGACTAAGCCCATGTAAGTGTTTAAGGGATATGAATTAGGTGGGCTTTAGAACAAATTTAAATGTTTATCATTTAAGCTATTGGGCTAGATATTATGACACCAACTTTCAAATTCTTTTTTGTCATTCAAACATTTGAACTTATGAAGTTATGAACTTATGATGAACTAGTCATGTACTCATGTTAGACTTATTTTTATGAAAGTGTTATAAAATTTCCCTATGCACAATTCGGATATACTGAACCTATTTTTGACAGGACTTGAACCACAACATCTTGTTTAGCAAGAACGAGTGGGGCAAGCCCGCGCGTTGCGGCGGGGCTTTATATGTTTTGTAGTTTTGTGTTTTGTGGATTATTCGTTGTAATTATTAATTTTGGTATGTGAATTTTGTGTATGTTTGGTTCGAAGCAAGTATTGTTGTTGTTATTTTTATTTGCTAATGTGGGTAACATAGAAAAGTAGTAAAGTCTAAGCTTCCTTTTTCGATAGTTGCGTTTGAAACTTTAGCGGAATATGGAATTATTGAATAACGATTGATTTTCTTCATCGGGATGAGCGGAAGTGGTTGGTTTTTTTTTTTTTTTTTTTNAAAAAAAAAAAAAAAAAAAAAAAATCCCCATTTGTCATTCAGATCATCAAATAGAGAACATTTCTAAAAAATGATACAACAAAATGGTAAACTGAATACGGTCATTACAGACAACAAATTTGTATCAAAGATTAATCTCGCGTCTGTCAGCAAAAAAGTTACCAATGATCGATTGGTCTTGCGGCAATGTATGCAATACGGCTGTATTAGCACCTTCCTCCTGCATTGCTGATGTTTGGTCTTCGGTAACCAAACAAAGGTTTCACCCTCTGATTTGGATTATGACCTCCTCCACTTGTTTCACCAAAGACATGTTTTAGATTTTGAAATTGTTTTACAAATGGAGTTAATACCTCTGATTTGGATTCTGACCTCCTCCACTTGTTTCACCAAAGACATCTCAATTTGTTTTTGTATTATATCAATCTAAGATCATCCTATTATTGGATGCTAACCTTTTTTAACAATGTAGAATAACCATAAGGTGTAACGCAGCAGCCGCCAAGAGGATCACCAAATGTTGGTCAAGAACACAAAATATCAAAGGTTAAAATAGTAAGCTCTTACCAAGAGATGGAACAGTCAATATTGTGAATGATAATAAAAATATAGATTTCCATGTTCATTAATAGCTAGTAGAGATGACCTGCATTAGAATTATGTAAGGGTTAAATATAGATTTCCATGTTCATTAAAAATATAGATTTCCATGTTCATTAAAAATATAGATTTCCATGTTCATTAAAACAGTAAGCTCTTACCAAGACATCCATCATCGAGCTGAGATCAGAATTATATAAGGGTTAAATTTTCTTGCAACTGAGATCAGATCCCACACAACAATATAATCCGCATCGAGACAGTTACCATTCTCCCATGGAACATTTATATTATACACTAAACCTGGTCCCTCGCCCATGTGATCACCACCAGGATAAAAATTCCCATTCTTATGTCTGCATTTTTCACAATATAAACGATAAGCATAATCGGAAATCATGTGATTTGCAAAAAAAAATTACGTGATTTACTTATGAACAGAGAAGACCAGCACTCAGGAGTCCTTCCAGAATATGTTTTGAGTAGCATTTCCATGATGGATATCCCAGTCAACAATTAGGATCTTCCCTATAGCCAATTTATAAGACATCAGAAGTTTCAACTTAATTAATGATACATAATGGTCGATGTGGTTTCGATCAAGCATTGGAGTGCACATTAATGACATACGTCCCACTTTTTGGTTAAGGTGAACTGATCTTGTCGGGAGTGTGCAGGTGAAGTGATTACCGATTTATCGGAAGAAATCTTAACACAAACTACAGTCATTTAGTGATAACGCAAAAGTATTCCAATTTCTTTTAATTTACATGTCATATAGGTCATATATCTGATCATCTACACAAAATGGTAAGAGGCGCATTTGAAAACATGGTAGCGGTATGCTTTTTATGACCAATAATAAATGACATAAAGTCTCTACAACTTGGACAAATTCATCTTAAGATATTTGACTGATTACCATTAAAATGTGAGATGTTCTAAATTTGATTATTTGATTGAACCACAATGCAAGAAGATTAAAAAAAAAAAAACGGCTACCTGGAAGCAAGCAAGTGGAGTCGTTGAAGGTCAAATCGGGAATACGAATAACAGGGCTTGTTATTGTACTTGTCGCTGTTGNAAAAAAAAAAAAACCCTTCCACAGAACCTTATGTTAGACCTAATAACCTCATTTTAAGTGTATTCTATATCACACAATCACTTTCCATAATTTTTTTTGCAAAATTCCTTATGTGACTCTTTATTGTACCTGCTCAACTGCTTCGCCGTGTCTTTATTTTAAACTGTTTTAAGCTTTCAGTGTATGCCAATTATGAATAAGAAAGATAGTTACATCTGTGACTAATCATGAAATAAACAACAATACCCTTTTCCTTCTCAAGCTGAAGCAGCCTTTCAGCTCATCAAAAAACATAAGACTTTGCCATTTCAAAGAAAAAGAGGCAATAGATAATAAATAATTCAATAAAGAAAAAGATAAAGAGATGATTACCCTTTGCCACCCATGTTTCTGTAATCGAATCACATTTCTTTTCGATGGTAAAAGAAGTGTTAATCCAAATAAACACAATCTTTCACATGTACTCCACTGTCATAACATTGATTCCAGTTCATCATCATGATAACACAATTCCCCTTAAAAATATGAGGCTTGGATGTGCAAACAGGGAACCGTCAAACGCGTTAAAAGGGATCCAAACTCACCATGGCTGCAAGCACCATTCTGGCCGGATTGCCCACCAAGATACGGGTCGAATAAACCCTCCATGATCCGGTAACATATGGTCTAGGAAATACAAATGCACAAAAATAATATCTTCATCGCCTACATAACAAATTTCCCTTACCTTTGTGAAAGGTCTGTAACTATGAGCATTATTGGTTCCTTGCACGCTCTGATAAATAGTAATTATAAACCACAAATTTGAGAGACGTGAACATCACTAAAGAATGAGAAATTCTTTAAAATATCATAGTACTTTGCAGAATGGTCTAATTAGGAAACATCATGTTTTATGTCTATGTCAACCAAGCGACCATGTATAAAGGCATATCTGGTCTTTCTGCGCGCATTACATTATAATAAATTCAAATTCACTACGATGCGTCTATATCTAAACTTGCTATTCAACTCATTAGCATATTAGAAATTAAACTGAGCATAACAAAAAAACGATATCATACCATATTCTATTAACATCAACCAATATTTCAAATTGGCCATGTAAGCTTTAGACTACAGCTCGTTAACCAAGCAGAATTTAATGTAGAGGAGCTAATGAAGACATCGTGTTTTCTATTAAACTACCCAGACGGCCACACAGTACTGATAAGTTTACTTTTCAAAAAACACACATAGACAATAGACATACCAGTTATTTGCATCTCTTTCTGGAGCATTGTTGGCTGACATTACTTCATATAAGCATAGTTGATACACCTGGTTACCCATTGTTTTGTATATTAACCAACATCCTGCAATATTTAATGGTCAAATTAGTGTACACATCACAAAAAAAAAAAAGTTCCTATGTTTACACAGTGAAAATTGTCTAATAGATAAATGTGACGAATTCTCCTCTTGAAGATCCCATATATAACATAGAATTGCGACACATTCACACACCCGGAACAACCGTCATGACTGCGTTAAATATTCTGTATATGTGTGACCGTTGTAGGATTATAAGCTTATCAACTTGAGCTTAATGCCTTTTTAAAGGTTGTATAAGTTTGACTTGATAGGGTTACAAATTTTTTCTATAATAAACAACCCCTTAAGCCATTTAAATAAGCTAATCCAAATACTCCCAAAAAAATACGTTCATAAATTACACCATAATAACAAAACTGATTTGATAAACAAAAAATATAAAGTAAATAAAATATACCTTCAATTGTGTCTCTCGGAGTCTTGAATCCAAACCAATACTCTTCCAGAAGCTGTTCCCACCTTTCCCTTGCCTCTTGCTCTTTCCAGAACATGTTCTTCGAACTAACCTTCCAGTAACCTGCAAAATTGCACCACATAAAGGTATAAAAAAAAATCAAAAAAAATAGAAGGCTGTAAATTATTTTATAAAGATTAGGGTTACCACCTACCTCACAATTACAAATTGGTGGTTGTTCAATCTTCAGTTTGGTCTACTTAACAAAACCCATATCAAAAAGACAAAGAAAAAAACCTTAATTGGATGAAAAAGAAAACACCCCTTTTTTTTTAAGATAAAAACATCAATAGGATTAAAATAAAGAAAAAGATCTTACCTTTGGAAGAATTATTGTTTTCAAAATGATCTTGTTGATGACCCCTTTTGTTTGATTTCGATTGTTTTCCCCTAATTTTTTAGTAAGGGATTCTTTTGGCAATGAATTAATGATTCAGCCGCTGTTTTTTGTTGTTGTTGATGAAGAGGTGATGGAAGTTTCTGGGTTTATTTTTAACTTTTTATTTGCTGTACATTTGAGAGAGAAGACGGAGGTTTTTTATTTGTGGGAGAGGAGATGTGTACAACTAATGTGAAGCACGGGTCACTGTACAAACAACTGTTACGCACAACACTTTGATGCCCTCGCCTATGACCCAAGCATCCTCCCCTCTTTTAGTATATATATATAACGAGCGGGGTAGCCCGCGCGTTGCCGCGGGCGGGTTTTGTTTTATAACGTGTATGTAAATTTTTTGGTATTTATCGTTTTGGTTATCATGTTTTTTACTAAAGGTTTACATACGTTGTTGCCGTGGAAGTGTTACGGGATTGTTTGGCGCATATTTTGTGTTTTCGGTTTTATAAATTATGTTTTGCTTGTTATGTTGTCAGAGCAGTTTTTGTATATAACACTAAAATGCACTTGTACAAAGGGAGACCAAAACGAATCAAGTCAACCAAAAGGTATGCAGTTCCATAACAAATTGACAACACAATATAGTAAAGAAATCAACAACTTGGCATCTCCTTTTTTGTAGCATATACCACTTGAGAATAAACAAACCGAAACACCTCTTAAAAGTAGAAAATGTATTAACTTCCAATTACATTCAGATGGACAACTGATAAGAAACGGAAAAAACTATAACATCTTACAAAGTAAATCGGGCCTCTCTAAGACCCACCATAAATCGTTACATATTGTTTCCTCAACTATGTTATCAATAAAATCAGACTGAACTATTGCAAATCTTGTGCACTAACAGTCAGTTATTTGACACAAAAGAACACAATATGAATATACCTGGTAGAAGGTTTCCCCACATGAACTTGTCCTCAAGTGTCTGCTCACACTCTTTGATGTCGTTAATATAACCATTATTAACAGTCTCCTTATTTATACCTTCCCACCTTTTATCATCCATGTAAAAAAAACTCATGTTTTGTCATTTTCTTGGTCACACTTTCTTTCGCATCATAAATATTAGCATTCTGTTCGCCTGTGACATGTATCTCCTCAAAATCTGACTCAGACTCTTTATCATCGACACCATCAATAGATTTCATCTGAAAATTATCTAGCAGCTCATCGTCTATGTCCGCATGCTTTTGTATCACCTTTCCTTCTAAATATTGACTCTGATACATCAGCCAACCCCTCTTCATCGTTGCCCTTAAAGCACTTCTCTATCTGCGTTTTCAGGTCTGCCATAAAACATTAAGAATATAATAAACAGAATCCTAAATTCTTACTTGCAAATATTGATTCAGTAATTAAAGAGGTCTTTAGAAACTAAAAAAATTTCTGAACAAATCTCTTTGCCTTTACTTCATTTAATTAATGTTATTGCTAACTTGTGTAGTTCACATCCTTCGGCTCTACCCATGAATTATCCAGTAATTGCAGATAATTTTCTTTCACCTACACAGTCACTTGACTTAGAATCTGTTTCATGGAATAATAATCACGCCAAACAAATTTACCAACTTCCTACTATAAAAAAAGGTTAACAGAACTCCAAAGGCGTACCCTAGTTCATCCTGGCAGGCCGCAACTTTGGGCACAGCCCCCAACCGTGTAGCGCAAGACATGAGAACCATCCTTTAGTCTCATCAATATCTTTAACAGTTACTGCACATGTAAATCGAGTGCCCTGTATTAGGTCAACTCCATATAATTGTTAGTACATAATTTAAATGTCTTTAAACTTAATATAAAGTGAACTGCAATGAGCAAGGAAGTCGTACATATTGGTAATAAAGTATTTCCACATGTTCCAAGTAACCAACCAAACTCTACACCCTTGATCCATTTTCTTCACTTTCACATCAAACTGCAATTTGTCCTTTACATCATTCTCTTGTATTTGTTTCAACAATATCACCAAAGAACAACTCAAAAAAATATAAGCAATTCTCTCGTCGACACAAATAATTTAATTAAACCGATTATATACAGATACATAAGGTGTTTACCATCAACAATTTAAAAAATAGCTAGCGCAAAAGTATGGGGTGCATGCAGTCAACGAAACCCGCGATTATAATTGTGTAGCTCATACATGTTCCATTTTCTAAGAAGAGTTTATATTCGGATCGACAGAAAGCAAAAGCTATTCTAAGAACAAATAGTAGATAAGCAATGTAGATCAACCCGATTATTATACAGTGTAGATGGCATAGCAGGGCTGCATATAGAAAATAGCTCCTATATACGTATCACCTTGTCTATTGGTAATTGCAAAGATAGTTGGGCTTCAGTTTACCTTAATCCATAGAGTTTATAGTTTCAATATTTTCATCAGAAATATTTAGTATAATATTGAAAAAAGAAAAGAACCTGAGTTGGCGATCGTATTTAGTTTTGGGTTCAACTGCAGCAGCAGCAGCCATTCTTAAATCTTAATCAATTAATCGACTGTACCTTCTTCCTTCGTTCCTTGGATTATTTATGTGCAAAGTGTGTTTGGTTTTATTGTTGGTTGGGGTTTTTAAACTTTAGAAAATATATTCTACTTATACTACTTTTTTCCTTTTCTTTTATACGGGCTTATTGATTTCCCAAATTTATATAGCGGTAAATGCAAATACAGTTGCAGTCAGATTTACCTTCAGGAACACGTGTGACACGTTGAACACTTTCATGGGAGTGAGATCATTTTTCTGTTCGTTGTTATTAATACCTGTTACAAAAAAATGGCAACAAATTGTAAACACTTAGTATAATTTGAGATGGCTAATATAATGTTTCATACAATAGCAACATATTATTGTTGAGTAGAAATTAAAAGCCAACCTACATACAGTATGAGAACATAAAAGTTGGAAAGAAATAAGAGAACCTACTTTCAGTATTACGATGATTCAATCGATTGTCAACATATTTAATAAATGTAATGTCTTTCGATGTCCGACCCATACGCCACTTAACATCATACAATCAAAACCAAATATATTGTGAACCACCCATATTCTTCTTATCAAGACCATATATAAGATATTGAGATCACATTAGCTTCCTTATTACCTAATATCATCAGGTGCCTTACATCTTCTCAAAAACATAATAAAGCTACAATTTATACCTAAAAATTAAAATTGAAACAAAGTGATTTAAACCTTCACCCCCATGAGACACCTTCATCTCAAGTACAACAATGCTTAACAACCATCTTCGTCGCCTCACCACCACGACACATGACTACTTACCACAACAACAGAGTGGCTCCCTTCCAAAATGTTCATTCCACTCTTCACTTTTAGAAACCAACAATTTTCCAAAGAAGCTAAATTTTTCAAAACAAAAACCACAAACCAAACACCCCAAATCACCCAGTCCACACTTCAATTCGAAAAAACCCCAGATTATTTAGTTATAAAAAAGTTCAACAAACCTCACGAATAGTAGCCAAATCCATATACCTAAAGAATACAATACATAAAAAAATAAATAAAAAAATAATTACCTCAAATAATTGATAAATATAGGATTCGTGTTTACCACCAACCGATGAGCCTAAGAAATCATAAATTAGAGTTAGAAAAAAACCGCAATTAAACTGATTCAAAATTGTAAACGAAAGCTGTAATTAAAAGTTACCAGGTATTTTAATATTTTAATTGACATACGCTGATGAGTTGGCAAGTTTTGCGGGTTTGATCGAATATGGAAGGGGGTGGAGATGATGAGGCGATGCAATTTATTTGTTATGGCAAAATGAAAGATGGATTTAGGTTTATGTGTTAGAGTGGGGTCTGATTTTTTCCGATTCGCAAAAGATCAGAGATGACTTTAGTGGTTGGGTTTTTGATATGGTTTGTGTGTGTGAATGGGGGAGAAGGATCTAGGCGTGTGTGGAAGATTATAGAAGCCATTGGGGGGAAAATATCCAGGGGAAAACGGAACGGATAATGAAACGGATGAACAGTTGTATTAACAGTAACATTACGGGGCTCCAACCAATAGGTGAGCGTTTTTTGCCAAACGGAAAAACTGACTTTTAAATATATTTATAATGTATATTTCTATCATGCTAACATTCTGTTGATCTTTAGATAAAACATTGACAAACGACAAACATCCAAAGTCTATTAGAATAGAATGATTTATACGGTTCACCTCACACAAATTTATTTAGCTCACATCATCTACAAATATTATAACAAAGAGATACTAATGTTTTAAAGTTAGTTTTGTGAAATAACTGCAAAGTCGTATTTTCAACATACTTAATGATCAAACAAACATTGCGACCTTGCGTCATGAAAACCATTACCATCTACAACAAATAAATCAGAAAACAAAATAAAGTTAAATTTGTGTTTCTCTAGTCGTATAATTTTTATAGACCTATTTTTCTATCCATGTAAAGTTGCACGACACGCTTCATAACAATGATATTCAATTTGGTATAAGTTATTTGACGAGCGCACAAGTGATATATTATTAGTACATTGCACGGGTCAATAGTAAATTTAGTTGCCTTATTGTTCTTTTTGAAGGAAAAAAAACACATTTTGCCTTCGAATCCCACATAGGTTGAAGGAAAAAAACATTAGTAGCTTATATACCCTATGGTGTCCCAAACAAGTATCTTTAGTTACTAGCATGTTATCAAATACATTTGCTTTACCTACTAATTAAATTTAATAAATGTAATTAGTGGGTTAACACAAGTGTGTTTGAAATGAGCTATAAATTAAAGCTTTTTTCATTTTCTTGACATAACTTTTTTCACAAAACACAATTCCATTACTTTTTACATCATCTTATTGAAACTTTTGATATTTTAAAAGAAAAAACGACACATGTATATGAGTTTGATTGATGTTGTTTGATTATGATACTAAGGGGGTGGCAGTCATGATTCGATGTCTCTCGCATGATTCGCCATTAACCAATCATATCAAGCCACCACATTCCATGATTCAACCATACCTCACCATACTTTTTTAGTTGCAAACCATGATTCAACCATACCTCATTATACATTTTTAGTGGACCCACCAAACGGCTAATAAATTAAATGGGCAACGTTCGAAAATTCAATGCTTTGCTTCCATGATTCATCGGTATGGAACCCCGATTTGCTTGCCGATTTGGTGATGCCGAGGAAGGGGCAATGGGCATGCCGCTCGGCATGCATCTTGCCGAAGCCCAAACCGAATCGACTGCCACCCCCTAATGTATGTTATCTTTTCTAGTTATGTAGAGTGAACTAAATATTACCATTAAACGACAGAGAGACTGTCCTTTTTTCCGATAAACACAAATGTTATTTATGAACCATCAAACCCAGCTCGACTCATTTATGACCACATTTCATGATCAAATTTTGACTTTATGGATTTTTAAACTTTGGATTTATGTTACGACTCCCAAGTTTACCACGAGGCTGAATAAACAAGTATTGTTTAAGATGTATACAAGGCACTTGATAATACGAGCATCATATTCATGTTTAAGATATTAGCTAATCACACAAAAGTACGAGGACAACAAATGATATCATAAAATCAAACAAAGCTAATGATGAAAGGACATATATATATCCTCCTAAAAAGTATTTCCCTATGCAAAGTGCATCAAGTGAATTAAAAAAGTATAATTAT
>LBNU01038506.1:407272-421483 GCA_014162995.1 Artemisia annua
TAATCTTTCTAGAAAATCAAGATAGTAAAAGTCAAATTTGTAAAATTCATAATAATTGTAACACTCGATACTAAAAATGAAATGTAAAAACTTCAAATTTAGACATGGAAAAAGTTTTCTTACACAACGCAAAGTGAGTCATTCACCTATAGCAATTATACACCATGAATTACGGAGAATCGAAGTGAAATATAAATTTATTTGATATTCAATGAAATTAAACGTGACATTAATGTATTAAGGCTTTTCTCATCTTTGTCTCTTACGAGTTTGGTCAATAGATGAGTCATTGCTGAAATATGTGATTCCAAATCAAATTCAAGTCGCAAGTTATCGTGTCACACACATAAACACACACAAACAAACAACACACATGATAACATGAGTTTATTTACACCTACATACAACACATGACCTATTTATTAGACTATCCCTTCAATACTTAGATTTAGACGACATACTCTTTGAATTAACCCCACTATTCCTTTAGAGAACGATTAATCCCCTGAACTTACCAATACTACACTACAACTATTAGGTACATTGCATAGGAGGGTTGTAAAACTTAGTGTGTTGCAACCCGACGTGTCAAAACTTGTCATTTTTTCGCATGTTTCATTGATCGAGTTAGATCATTAGAATGAATAGCTGAAAGCATGGAAGTAATCATTCAACTATACAAGTTAAACATCTATAGTTTGCGTTTACCGATTTACGTGATTACTTTTCTCTAAAAGGTTTTAATCAACGGAGAAACTTTGAGCCCATGCACCCCTTGTGAGTGTCGACTGACCTTTTCTAACGACCCAACCCCTAAGCAACACGCACTTTTTCCAGTAACCTTTTAGCCAAAATATGGGAATGAACCCATGACCTATTTTTTTAGAAGTCATCCTTGACCGAAAATAGACGTATACGATGAGGAAGTGATACCATTATAGCAATGCTTCGATGATTGTGTTATTACTTTTACAATCACATATTACTTAAATACAAAAATACTACAAATAAGTATGTAGTGAATCTTATTAACAAGAAGAGTAACATCAGCTCATAGTTATTTAGTTAAACAAAAAACAATATTTATTATTTAATAGTTCAACTAGTCCAATCGATTGAACTAGTCTAAAAAAGAAAAATAAAGTAAAAAGTTATATGGCAACTTCTTTTGCAGTAAATATGCAGTAAATCCATCACTTAATTTCGAATTTGGAATCGTAATCGTTCTTACAAATCAATATGGCAACTTCTTTGCAAAAGAGTAAATTACTTAAATGAACACTTTATACCATTAGTTTACCTATATAAACCTCGCACATAAAATTATCGAAAATGAACTTTTTGATATTATCCGTTAGATCTATTACTAAATTACTTTCTAACCGTTAGATCTAGTAGACATGTGTAAGGGCGAGGTGTAGGCGAGGCGTACGTGACATTTAGAAGCTGGGCGAGGTGTAGGCGATGTTTAGGCGAGGTGAGGGTTTAGGCGATGTGTAGGCGAGTGATGTGCGTTTTAATACTTGCGAAATAAAAATTGGAAATTACCAAACTAGAAACTACACACAAATGGCAAGTGCATCAATCGTATGTAATATAGTAAAGTAAGGACCGGTTTTATCGTCCCAAGGAAGCCAAAATCAAATCAAGATATTTAATGTCCGTTTTATATTTAGTTATGAAATGGGTTTTTATTTTGTTTTTATAACACTAATAGAACTAAACTAAATTAACTTAAACTAAGAAAAGACTTTAAAAACACTTAACTAATTAAAGCTTGAGAAACAATATGCTAAAAAGAATGCTTGCTTAGATAGACTTCACTTGGGTTGGATAATACTCAACATAGTGCAATTGTGCGATTTGGGTTACAAATGTGGTTAGACTTTGAGGGTCTTCATCATCTATCCCTAACAATTATCGGAAAGTGCTACAAGGGTCTTTGTATACACCACCTCAAATTATGCTTTTAAAAACCAATCTTTGATTCCACAAAATGTTTGATGTTTAGGTTTCAATCATACAAAGGGTCATATGTGTGACTAAACAATGTTCAAAACTATTAGTTTACCCCCTAACAAATCCCAATAATCCTTGGTCTAGATTAAAGCTTCCACTAAGCATAGACAATTAGCGAAATACAAATGACTTTCAAAAGAGGTTGGTCTACAAGCTTAATCCAATCATTCATAGATATATTAGTTGATAAACGCAAGCCTTCAACAAAGAAACATCAAAACATTCATTTCATCAAAGACCCCCAAATGGGTTTTGCACAATCACACCATGTTTGTATTATCCAACCACAAGCTACATCTAATCTAAGCAAACATTAAGAAACTACTCACTCATAAAGAGTGATTCAAACAAACAAGTAAAGAAAGTGAAACAAGACATAATCATAATTCAAAAGTGACGAATTAACCGTTGGATTACAATGATGTTTGTGGGAATTAAATGGTGTTATTCTCCTCTCTAAATACTTCAAAAGGCCCCAAAAATCTCCAAAGATAAGACTTGAGCCGTCACTTGTTTTTGTGTGGAAGAGAATGCCCAAGAACCCTAATTTTTGTGCCTTTTATAGGAGTTGCAACAGTGGGCATATGCCCATATGCTAATTTAATCATATGGCCATATGCAGTTTTCTTCAATGGATGTGTTCTTGGGGCATATGACCATATGGTGATATACCGTATGGCCATATGGTCTTCACAGGTTCCATGGACTTCACTGCAGGAAGCATATGGGCATATGCAGTTTTTGTGTATGATCATATGGTCTTCACATCTTCCATGTCTTGACTGTAGATACTATATGGTCATATGCAGTTTTGGTGTATGGTCATATGATCTTCCAATCTTGAAAAATCTTTAAATCTTCAATCCATTTTATCTTCAAATCAGCTTCACCCGATCCAAAATCCAAGCAAACCTTACAAAACAACTTTATAACATAATTAAGCGCATATTTCATCAAACAAGAACTAATATGGACCCAAATTATGCGTTATTGCCTCGTAAAATAAGGATGATTTATGCAATATCAGCGAGGTTTAGAGGCGAGGTGGAGTTGAGTCTCCAAGGTGGAGGTGAAAATCAAGCAAGGTGAACATGTCTAGGCGAGGATGTGAGCGAGGTGAACATGCCGCGAGGATCTGTGTTAACATGGAGTTAGTCTTGGGCGATGTGAATTTGAGTCTAGGCGTGGCCCTAGGCGAGGTCAAGGTGGAGGCGTGGAGGCCCTAGGCGAGGTCGAGGGCGATATGACAGGCGTGTGACTTTTGTTCAAGATTTGGCCAGGTGAATTGGGTTATAAAAGATTTGGCTTGCTGGGCGTGAGTGCTGGGTGTTTTCCTGGGCGTGAGTGCTGGGGGAGTGTCATTGAGGAAGATAACAGGGTGTGTGTTTCACTGTAATTTTTTTATGGTGGTGTCTTTGAGGAAGATAACTGGAAAAGATGAAGTCATGTATACAAGATTGGCGACGG
This sequence comes from Artemisia annua, assembly GCA_014162995.1. Classification (NCBI taxonomy): domain Eukaryota; kingdom Viridiplantae; phylum Streptophyta; class Magnoliopsida; order Asterales; family Asteraceae; genus Artemisia; species Artemisia annua. The sequence continues at coordinate 410,759 of LBNU01038506.1, forward strand.
TCGCCGCGTTGCAGGCGTGCCTGTTTATTTCGTCAATTTTTTTTTTCAGTGGTTGTACGACTGTTTATTTCGCCAAATGTAGGTATTGGTTTTGTTTGTCGGTTATTTATACAATAGTTTTTTTTTATTTGTTTTATCGCAGTTTTTTAAGAGTGTTACGGTAATAGTTGATATATTTTTATTTAAAATTTTGTAATATAAAAAAGTTTGTATAAATAATTGTAAGTTTTTTATCACTTTATTTCTTATGATTTTTTTTTGTATAAATATTGTTTTTTTTTGTTTTTTTTAAGTTTTGTTTTCTTTTTTTTTTCCCTTTTTTTGTCGTACCGTTTCCCTCCTTTGGTAATAAAAAAGGCACTTTGCCCCTTTTCATTTCAACTCAAACCCTAATTAAATTATTTGCCTAATCCTTTGCTCCTACAATGGCCACACCACCAAGAACATCAACGTATGCCCTTGCTCGCACCCATGCCTTTCAAAGTTTAAAGGCTGCTGCTGATTCTAATGAAGTTGATGACTGTTTGCATCTGCTATTTACCAGGATTACACTGAGAATGAGGGGTTGTTAATGGTGCTTGGGGAGAAGCGTGATGAATCAGTGGCGAAGGTTAAGTATTTAGAGGGTTTGGTGGAAGAATGGGAGCGTTTCTTACCGTTGCATGAGGATGGTGACATTGGTTTGGAACGTTTGAAGGTGACATTGGAGAGAGAAAGGAAGGTGCTTGCTGGGTTGGTCGCGGTTCTGGATCTGGCGCGAGAAGGAAGAGAAGAAGAAGATAAGGAGGANGACAATCTTTTCTGGTTTGAGTGATTGGCTGGCCACCTTTTGTGGTATCTTTTGTTGCTAATTTGTGTTTTGATGGGTGTATGGGCCTCAGTTAATTATGAATATGTTTTGTGTCTGTGTATGTATGGATATGGTATCATGTATTTTGTTCCTTTTTCGATGATATCATGTAATGAAGTACATTGTAAGATGCTTAATGAATGGAAATATAATATTATGATTATGCTTGTTAATGTGTTGTCTTGTGTTGCAAAATTATTATTAGTTTTGTTCCAATGTTATATTCGATGCACGAATGGCTTCATCTTAAGATAAGAAAGTCTGTCAAATTGCCGTGAAATAATGTTGATTGCATAGAACTTATTAAGCTGTCAAAGCTATTCGACTTTCACTGAAAATGCAAATATCTATTTGTCAATGCCTATGGAAAATGCAGTATAAAGCAAAGATTATTTGCCCTTAATAGATACTTCATTAAGCATAAACAGATAAGCTTACATAGGCGATGTTTTTTTACTGTTGTACAAAAAAGAAGCACCACGCCTAAGCTATGCCATACTATTGGCGATACCATTGGAACCTATTTACATAGTGCATAGTTTTTGAGATGTAGGGAAGAAGGCTACATCCAAGCAGCAAAAGGTGGAACAAACTATTTTTAAACGATACATACCAGCGCATACTTACGTGCATACCTACATAGAGTATTATACATAAATAACTGAGACATTTCTTTTGCACCTGTGCTTTGCAAGTTTGGAGTGATATATTGCATTGCACTTGTGCTCTCCAACCTTGATTTCATTCGTCTGTTTTTTTGGGTTTTTTCACAGATGTTTTCTCTGGCGCATTTTTGTCCTCTGTGAAAAGTATTTTCCTAGCACTTCTTTTTGGGGGGTTTTCGTTTTTAGGTTTTGATGGCTCAGCTGAAGGGGTTTGTTTTGGCGGCGGTGTGGTGTCAGTTTCCTTTGGTTCAAAGGTATCAGGTGGAGTTTGGGGTAGAGGTGTTTCGATTGGTTCACATTTGGTTTCTGCATCTACTCTTGGCACTGTGCCTTGCATGGAAGATTTTGCATCATTCTCAGCAACTGTAGTCGCACTTGATGTTAGCAATGGCGTGTTGTCCCAACAGGTATCAAGAATGAAAACCTGCTTGTCTTTTGTACAATCTGGATCAAAGTGCAGCTGAAAATTTTTGCTCTTTCCTTGCAGAGAAAGCAGCTCCGCTGGATAATCATAGGGATTTGGATCAGGTACGGTCTGCAATAACTCTTTGCAATCTTTTACCAGTGAATTTGCCTCATTACTGAAACACGTCATTGTTCCAGTGGTAGTGGCATCAGATAACACTAATTTGAAGCAATAGCTGCGTGAAAAATTTAAAACGCGTGCTTTAGCAACGATACAACTTTTTGTTATAAAAAGTGCACCATGCATTAATAGTTTACCTATAAAGCAAGTCATCGTTGGAGGTTGGCTGCTTACACTCGGCATGCGGAAATCGCTTTGAGATTTTAGAATCACAGTCAAAGCATTTGTTGAAAAAGCATGTTCTTTTTGTATCGATTGCATTAATTGTAGCGGCAACAGTAAACCGTACATTCTGTCATTTTTAAAAAAAATATGTATTAGCTTTTGATCTGATACAGTTGTTTATTACCTGCTGGTTTTGTGGATTTTCTGCAGACAAATCCGAAAGAGTGACGCGGTTTCTATACTTTTCTTGGTCTGGATCTGCACATCGTTGGTGCTGGATGTTGAGTATTGTTGGTGGATCAATGAATTCTTCATACCTGTATCATTAAACAATGTAAGTTTACGATTTGTTAAAAGCTAAAATGTAATATTAGTCTGCTAGCCTACGCCCTTACACATCGCGAATTTCTTTTACTTCTGGTATGTTAGGATTGAAGTAGTATGACGTTGTAGGTGTGCTGGATAGCTGAAGGCCTGTATCAATTTAGATAGATGTTAAGCAGTAAAATTAAAAGGCTGAACAATAACCATAAATTTAAAAGGCACAACAATAAGCCAACCTCCAAATTCTTTTACTAAGCATGAGCTCACTGCCATGATAACCAGTTTCTCTGCTTGCTCGTATTCTGATTTCCTAAAATTGTGAGCATCTTGATTCCATAAAGTAAATCGGACCGTGTGACCACTGTTAGAGTAACAAAGTATCTGTGAGAGTGAGTATCAAAAGACCAAAATTTTAAGACCCACTCTAAATTCTGGACACCAATATCTCTCCAAAATGTTGAACCTTGTGTTGGTTTCATTGAATGTTGTGTTTCAGTCACATATTGGACGGATCCAATATAATCTGCAATTAGTAGGACCAAATTAGACATTTATTATGAATACTCATTTTATATGTGTGTGTCTTAGGTACCTGTTAACAGTCCTTCTTTTACATCCACTTTCGAATACAGGTCTCGATAGTACCTGAAGTTGAAATAGTGGTTTGGGAAGCCTGTGTCTGGTATGTCCTTGATATCTGTGTATGTTCCAAAAACCAATGAAAGCGAGTGAGGAACAACTTGCATCCATGTTTTTGCAGGCTGAAAACCGAAGCCGGTGATCCTATAAGTTTTGTTCATCTGAAGGAGTGCATCAAATTTCGGTTTTTCACGTAAGTTCACATTTCCTTGTATAGCTCCTCCTTGTAAATATGACAGTTGTTTATGAATTTCATATGTTTTCGTCTACTTTATTTAGATAGTATGAGACTTCTGAACTGTGTAGTTGCATCATAGAATAGTGCTTTGTACCTGTTTATCGATCAACATGCAACATAACACGACAGGTTTTCCTTGCTTATTTGTTGGCGTCCATTTTCGGTAGACCCTTACACATATAGCTTTGCCAACATCCGATTCTTTTAGGTTGTTCAGATCAATGTCTTCTGATTGCGTAACGATTGCTTTGCCTCTAGAATCGCCTGATGCCATAATGCTAGAGCTATGCTCCATTTGCCTACATGTTGAGAAAAAAATGTTTATAGTAAACACACATAAATATATGTTTAATAGTATTAAAAAGGTTTCAATGCAAGTATGAATGGTAAAAATTAGTAAGCCAAATAAGCACATAACGGATACATATAGCAGTAGAACATTTTGCATAACAATCTAACCCTTATTAGGATAGGTATTTAGTAACCGCACAAACGTAAGCGTATATTTAAAAGGTAAATATAGGTGCAAGGAACCTGTGCAAGTGTGACCATGTCTAAAAAATCTTTGTAAACAACATTTTTTTTTGTGTTCCTATCATTGCCCGGGCATTGTTTGATTAGCATTTTTAAACCTTGTGGAGATGTTGCCCTTGACAATGCAACATACAATTGACCATGGGCAAAGACAGGTTCGGGTAGGTAAACGCCTATTTTATTTAACGATTGCCCTTGGCTTTTGTTGATTGTCATTGCGTAACAGACTTTGACCGGGAACTGCTTCCTTTTAAACACAAACGACAACTGTTCCTCTTTATTGATAAGCACAATACGTGGTAAGTAGACTTTTTCTCCCATTCTAGTACCGGTCACGATCTTTGCCTGAATAAGCCTCGTATACACCTGAGTCACAATCATCCGCGTACCATTACATAATCCACCGCCTAGGTTTAGGTTCCTTAGTAGCATTATGGGTGCACCTATTTTAAGTGTAAGTTCATGTGGTGGCATCCCTGAAAAGGAAAGTGTGTTTAGGTATTCTTGAGGATATAATAGCTCCGTTGCTCCCCCATCATTTGATTTTGGTATAGCCTCGTCAACACTTATGAAAGTATACGTTTCCCCCTCTAACATGTCCAGGATAGTAGAATTGATGGTGTCTACAGTTTTGTTTCTCGGGTTGCTTTCCCTTGTAACGATGCTGCATCTGGTGCTTGCAATGTTTGCTCATCGTATATAAAATCAATCAGTTCCTGAACAGCTGTTTCGCTTTCGGGAATGCCGTACCTATTTGGTATCTGTACCCACGCTGAATTCTCTGGATCAGTTTCATATGGTTGCCCAATGGTACCGTTCCCAACCTGAAGCAACCATTCAGAGAATGATGAAATTTCTTCAGCTTGCTGAGGCGAAAGACCTGGCTGTTGTAGGCGCATATTTTGTGTGAGCTTAATGATTTTGAAATATGGCCATAAGTATGACTGTGTTATACAAGAAGAAATAATTTGGTTGTTTGTAGCTTTCTTCTTGACGGGTAGTGTTTGCCTAAAATAACCGCCTAAAATAACCGTTTTTCCTCCAAATATACCTGTCGGCCTATCCATTATATCTCTTAATGTGCGGTCAAGCGTTTCAAAGCATTTGCGATCGTTCATTGGAGCTTCGTCCCATATGATAAGATCAGTCTGCCTAAGCAACTCTGCTACCTGCGTTTTTTTTAATACTACACATCGATTCGTCTGATAAATCTAGCGGTATCTTGAATCTTGAATGAGCCATCTGTCCTGATGGGAGTAATAAGGCAGCAATACCCGAAGAAGCGACTGCTAAGACAATTTTCCCTTCCGACCTAAGTGTAGAAATTATAGTCCTCCAAACGAAAGTCTTGCCTGTACCTCCATGGCCATACACGAATATGAGCTTCTGCCGACGACCATTGACTGCGCGTGTGACTTGCTCAAAGATTATTCGTTGGTCAGCATTTAGATGGCTCACTAATCTTTCACTTTTACTCCTTAAGAATTCACGATTATAAGACCTTTCTTCCATCAGTGCCCTGTTATTTAAGATCTGTAGCAAGTGAGGTGGAGGCAGATTAAACCCAAAATCTTTGACCAATTTTCCATAGGAAGTAAGGATTGCTTGTAGTTCGTACATAAGACCATCTTGTAAGTCTTCAGGACTGACATGAAGATCTTGTATATGCAAGACCTCTGAAAGTATTTGAGGAATGTCTTCTGACATGGAACTTGCGTGTGACTGCAGCAATGTAATTGGGTTAGAAACCTCACAAAAGATAAGGAGCTGACAAAAAAGGTTTCTCATGTAAGCTGGGGTAGCTGAGAAAGAAGCTTCTTGTAAAGCAATGTTCCATTCTTGATCATCGCCTAACAGTCCCATGGCTTCACACGCGGCTCTATTTGTAGGATAGACAACCTCGTCAACTGTACGGATATGGCAGAATGACATAGAACCTTTTTGATGACAGAGCAACAATCTTAAGTCGAATGCATCTCCAGAGTTAGGATGCACATATGTCAAACGGCCAATTGACACTGTGCTGGCACGTCGCCTACGCTGCTAGTATTTCCCATCTTTGTGCCACACATATTCTTTCGGAAAGTTTAAGTATGTTAGATGGCGGCCGTCTGTATTGTAAAGGTTGTATCTAAACCATTCAGTCAGTGTTGTCCTTTTGTTGTGCTCACTATCGACAACCGCTTGCAACCGCTGTTGCCTTCTAAAATTTACCCGCTGCATATTCTTAAGGTGAACTGCAAGTATTTGAACCGGCGGATCTCTGCTATGTATGCTGAACCCCAGAATCCTCCAGCATGCTTCATGCGGTCCAATGAATCTAGCATCCTGGAAATTCTTGATTTCATCAATGTGCACCGGAAGGAGTTTTCATTGACATACCATAGTCAAATTCAGATATCCTTATAAAATTTAATGGGCAAACATAATCTTTTCATGTCCCATTTTTAACAAATATCGACTAAGGGCAATTGTAACAATTCTGCTCATATTCCTTGATCTCTTACAATGATTTATTCGGTTTGATCAAGTTGTATTCTCAAGAATTTTTCTTATATGCTTTAAGCATTTCAAATGACGAGACATGCTTCATGCATTTTATATCCTTCTTGGAATCTCAACATCAAACGAGCTCTTACTAATATTCTTTTAGACGCATATCAATATTTCTCATATTGCCAGACTTATATAATATCAAAATACTTATTGGATCCACCACATGAGATCATGTCTCATTATTATTTTCACGTCTTTGTGAAAATGTAAATTCAGTACATCAATTTCGCTTTCTTATAAGACATATATTAATCCAATAAGTTTACACATTCATGTGTATAGACTTCAGGTCCTATATGTCTCATCACAAGATACTTCAATCTTTCACTAGTTACTTGCGTCTTTACATTATGACCAATCATTTTACAACTGCACTTCTTGCAAGATTATTTCCAAGATCCTCACTGTTATTATAGCGGTATTTTGTGATAAATTCGTTATCTTGCGCATCATTAGATACGATAGTACTATCGACGTCGATTCAATTCTTTTTTAACATTTTACTAGACATTTATATTATATCATTTATTGAGATCTCATAGTTATGATATACATGAAGTTCTTTTAGAATCCTCTTTGTTTAGTGTCTCAGTACGAGATATTATGGGGTCTTTATTACCTCGATATGACCATTTTAACTACTTGCTCCATTTATGTATCATTCGAGGATTTATATTTGGAATCGATTGTTCTATCACGCTGTAGGCATGCCATAGAAATATTACCATCATTGGTTGTCCAGTTGGGACACAAATATAAGTTGGAGCATTAGCAGCGTATAAAAGATCTAGTTACTCTGTTTAGGTCACCAAATATGTCTGGCATTTTCTAGATCAGAAAAATGAATTATATTTTGAACTTCAAGTTCATATTCATTAGTGTTGTGAGGATCAACATTTACATTATTATAATTCATTCCAAATTCTTGCTGCTCATTTTCTTCCCCTGAATGAATTATCATTCTCAATATCCCACATTGTGCGTTGTCGTGGATTCACTATAAGCCGCACAATTGCATGACTCTTAGATGGGAGATATATGGTTCGTGACCTAAAAAACCATTCAATGGGGAGGAATCATTATAACTTTAGGCATGATGCAAATTCATGTTCTATCATTTAAATAACATGCCCCACAAACCATTAATTTTGCTCTCATAATTATTAGCTTTGTAATTAATTGAAAACGTTTATAAACGCTTCAACAAAAGCATTTCGCTTACCAACATGAGCTCCAAGTGTTCAACACTTGTTTCATTAATTACCAAATACTTGGAATTACTAACCACCATTTCCAAAAATATAATATGGAAAACGTACTCGCATTCTTATAAGCAGAGCCACTAATCGCTAACTTCATGTTGCGTCTTTCATGATCATTTTAACGATGCATCGATTTTAAAATCAAAATGATCTAAATGGCACTTATATAGGCCTATAAATATCTCTTTTGGATATTTTCCAAAATATAAGGGAATGAGCCCTTACTTTAATTTGATGGTGGTAGGTGAAGTATTAACTTCTATTGAGAGCAATAAAGACAATGGACAAATCATTGAAGAAACTCATGGTTCTTTTATATATTCGCATTATCATTGACTCGGGATGGTCCAACCGGTCATGCCACATAATAATATAATTTTGGCACATAAACTTATGTTATGGCTTGTCGAGGAAGATGCAAGGGAATATAATGCATCATTAATTATGAAATTTCATTCCTCGTAACAATTTTATTTTACGGAGCATTCATGTAAATCTCAAAATATATTAGCATAGATTCTTACATCTATGGAGATAGTGTGTAATATATTTGACACACTTGTATTTTTCTTACATGACATTTTTATTTGCTTCGTTCTTATTTTGCCACTTCTAGTGGTTGGTAATTGTCATACTACATCGACCATAGCATTTACCATGATAAATGATCTTTAACCATTTATCGTTACATTATCACATTCACATGAGAGAATGAGGATCTCATATTGATCATTTTATCTCATTCACTTGATGGAATGAACATCTTATGTTGATCATTTTATCACATTCGCTTGAAGGAATGGAGATCTTTATGTTGCAACTTGAGGTTGCTAACCAGTTTCTTTTAACACGACAATATGGAGCAAATTTAGTAAACGGGTTTATCGTGTTTGTTCAAACATGCTAATTTCTTTTATATCAAAGCATCGTTCTCGATATATGAGTATATTCGAGGCATTAACCATCTCATCACATTTTTTCTTTTCATCATTCAGATGTACTACGTAATATTGCGAAAAATGTGCTCGCATTTGCAAAAATCTCTTGCTTATGATGGTCAAATCTTTCTTTTAGATTTTGACATACATTTAACGGATCTTTCACCGTTATATATTTTCTTTTTAATTCAAATCTAACACTGAAATTGTTAGACCGAACTCGCTTATGTTTTTTTCTTTTTTTTTTTGTTTTTTTTTATTATTTTTTTTAATGCAGCTTGAGGTGCATTCAATTACAGCGAGCTTTGAGAGAGTTACTCTCTTTCAATGGTAATCTATCTTTTAGATTAGATGTTTAATGAAACTTTCACCGTTAAACATTCCCTTTTGAGGTCCTCCTAAAGAAGAAGACACGGGAATACCACTCTTGTGGCGCACTCTCGTAAAGAGGCCTTATTTTCAATTTTGATTGGTTCTTCATATTATAAGTGGTAAGATAAATCTTAGCACTAAAACAAAAATAAAGTGGAGCAGTTAAACAAAAACATTAAAACAAAAAATATTGCATGCTAGATTATATAAAGTGATGCAAAATATAGCATTCATGATATGAATGTTAAAATACTAGTAATACACGCCTTAGCATATTCTCTCTTTTTATTCATTCAAAATGCATCTAATCACTTGCTTCTGGAAACATTAAGTTTATAAAAATTTGCAAAAAATAACATTCTGTTGTTTAGGAGTAATAAAGTAATAAACTGGTGGTAATATAGATTTCAATTCTTACGTACAATAAGTAAGGATTACAATCACTGAAATATATGATTCATTTGCCAATGATTTACAAAGTATATGTTTTATGGCTTTTTACGTCATGACTCTTTAAATATTCATATGCTAATAATATTCTTGTACTATAAAAGAAAGTTAAATATTTACCTCTTGTTTGATCCATGAAAACAATAACGAGATAACATAATCGGATTCCAAATATATCTCTCTACCTTGAGATCATATCTTTTTCTTTTAGAGATCTATAGTTCTAGCTAATAAGCAGAAGAAAACACGAGATCTATAGTTCTAGCTAATACTCGTAAATCTGTAACAGAAAACATGTATTAAAACCCTTAACACATATCATGAATTATTGATCTAGAACTCAACTGTATTAGACTAGTTCATGCGCATTATATGTCGCAAAAAAGATATGAGTTTAAATGTGTAATTGCTAATAACAAATATATTAGATCATATATGCAAATTTAATTGTTTAACTTAAAATTATTCCCTATATATACAGATGGCGACAATACTAAGAGCATATGCAGTGGTAACGTGCTAGGGGGCGTTAAGGCCCTTTAACGCGCGTTACCAGCTGCGTTATTGATGTGTTTATGGGCGTTAAGCCTGCGTTAACCCACTAACGCCGAGTTAAGGTGCGTTTGCATTAAAAAAAAAAAAAAAAATTAAACTTTTAGATGTGCCAAAATGGCCTGGTTCAGGTGGCCTATTATAAGCGTTTTTGTCCGATTTAAAAAATTCTACGACTATTATCCTTGGGCTGCATGTTAGCTGTGTAACTAGAGGTGGAATTTTAACTTGATTTGGTTTTATGAATTGTATGTAATGGGTCAATTTGGTATTAGAAAATACATTTAGCTTAAGTGGAAACGCGTCAAATGGGTTGAACGTATTGAAAGTTGCATCAAATATGTTCACGTGCTTATTGCTTAATACCTTCTAAATTATTGATGAGTATGTAAATACTCATCATTTTTACCTATTCTGAACTGCCAAATACATCCAAAAACACCAAACAATGCATCAAAATAATGGAAATATTCCAAAAGTGTGTTTTATGAGTCTTAGATGCAAAATGTTTGAAAACAAATGAAAAACGAACAAAGTTTGCACAATTGGCAGTTTCAGTCCCTCAACTTTCACAAATTGTCAAAACTAGTCCCT
>LBNU01038506.1:427157-442563 GCA_014162995.1 Artemisia annua
AAAAAAAAAAAAAAAAAAAAAAAAAAAAAAAAAAAAAAAAAAAAAAAGGCAAACTAGCATTAAACCGAAAAAAAAAAGCTGCAAAAGTACCAAGCTCCACCTTGCCGTGCAGGTGAGGAGCTCTCCCCTGGCGAGCCACGAGTAACCACCCACGGTGTGGTGGTGAAGGATGAGTAAAAGCCACGTGGACTTCGCGAGCTCCCACGAGCTCCACACCTTCCTCTCTTATCTTTGGTACTACAACAACTTCCAACTTGGACCAATGCACTGTGACTAAGAGACAAAATTCAAATGAAAAGTTTTATTGAACAAGATCTGTACCAGGTTTTATTGAACAAATATAGTAGATACTTAGACACAAAAAATATAGAAATAAACTTTAAAAATATCAAAAGAACAAGAGAAATCAAAATATAGGACTATAGGAGTGACATGACTAGTAAACTTATCCCACATCGCTTGGAAGAGAGAAACATTCAAGAGAAAAAACTCTATATAAGCAAGCCCCACCTTATTTTGAAACTTAGTTAAGCTTTAGATTAGATGTTATAAAACATTAATTGTGTGTTCTTAAACACTTTTTTGATCTTATAAGTTATATAAACTTTAGTTTGAGCATTAGAACAATTTTTATAATTGTAAACGAGCTTTAGAGCCTATCAAGTTCAATCTTTTATACGGAATATTAAGCTTGAAAGTTAGTTCATTGTAAGAGTAAAAAAAAGAAAAAAAGTTATAAATCTTAAACGAGCTTCGAGCTCGAGCTCGAACAACAAAAAAATATTCGAGTTCGAGCTCGAGCCGAGTTGTCTATAAACAAGCCTAGCTCGTTTAGGCAAAAACTCGACTCGGCTCGGATCGTTAACACCCCGTCTTACCCATCTAGTGGTTCCAATTTCCAAAAGATATGGACCCACATGGACCTCACTAACCACTTAATCTAGAAAAATAATAATAATAATAAAACCTTACTCATGATATTGAAGTAAAAAATTGCCGAAGATAAGGATATGAATGATCCTTACAAGATAATATGACGATTAGCAAAATATTCCTTATAGTTCATGCAATGAACTAATCTTAAGGTAAGTTTGTATCTATAAATAGATACCATCTCTACACTTAAAGAAACACACCAATTCATCTCTACTTTCTCATCCATAGCTTGACACTCTTATAAAAGCGTCTAAGTATTCTTATACAAACATAGCAATATGATCAATTGATCGTCGGAGGGGTCCCCCGGGCTCAGCCCGGGGACCTCTCTAACGAGCTTTCTTTGACTTTTACCAAAGACCCGAAGTCAAGGTCAGCACAAGTCAAACGGCCGGCTCGTCACCTTGATGGCTATGCGGATTTAGGTAGCATCAAAGAACACGGCTTTTTTACTCGTCTAATTGCTTGTTTAAGGTGGCTGACGATCGTAGTGACTAGGTTGTGAGTTTTGGTTGATTTCATACCGGGTCCAAGGGGCTGCTTACCTAAGGTGGTTGCCTTATATATTTCTATAAGAGGAGAGTTATATTAAATACTAAACTTTTCTTACATACCAATAGACTCATCCCCACCATCCATCTAAAAAGAAATCAATGGTTGAGATTAAAAGCATCTTAATATTTCACCCATTTTTTATAATTTAAATATCTCTTAAACCGTTAATCGTTAAGCGAAAATAATTACACCATCGCGACGAGCATTTAATTATCTTTCTATAGACGGGCACTTTGATATACTTTCGACAATTTTTTTTTTCCATTTTTTTCATGTTTTTTTTCGTGGCCGAAAAAATCATATATGATATATCATATATGATATTACATATATGATATATCATGTTACTAAACATGTGTAAAGCCTAAAAAACCATAATACCGAACAAGCATAAAGTCTCCAATATATCAAATACCAAACACACTGATGTAGTTATAATTTTTTTAGTTTCATTCAAAAAAGGGGAATGTTATATATGGCTGGCTGAAAAATTCATAAGCTTCAAATACCTTTACCCAAAAAAACATAGGTGCCCTTCACTTACACACTACTGAAAAATCATCAACATAATAAACATAGGTGTATGGTATTATGTTTGGCGCATAAACAAGAACTGCATTGTAAACTTGTACAATACTCCTTACGCATTGTAGCAAAATAAAAAGACAAGTTATTTCCGCTGGTTGTACATAATGCAATAAGATTTGTACATTTTTGTAACTAGTGTTTCAACTTTTTGCCATATTCATTCTTCTTCACTCTGTTTCATTTCAAAACCCTCAGTTGCAAATTTTACCATTTTTAGTAAACCCTTAAACCCCCAAATTAAAATAATGGGTTTTTTTTAATTCTTGATTCTTGACACTACATTACATACAGCTACTCTACCATCCATCACTAGACTGTAAGATAAAAAAACCCTTTTCATTTTATAAACAAATTATCAAAACCCATTTGTTATATTTTACTAAAAACACACATTTCAGCTAAAAACTTGATTAAAGTCTACATTTTTATGCATTTTTAGGTGAAAATGGATAAAGGGTCTTCTTCTTTTGGAGGAGGTGCCGCTGAGCATCATGAGGATGAGCTTTCAAAGTTGATTCTTTCATGGTCTCTTGATGATATACTCAATCAAGACCTCTACAAGAATAAGGTCTCTTTATTTTTACTGTTTTCTTGTACTTTTAGAATCATATTGTTTGTTGTTTTTTTCTGTGGGGTTTGTGGCCTACTGGTTTTAGGTTCCAAACTCACTAGGTAAACATATTGGGGGTGGCACATATATGGACTCGCCTTAGTGCGGACAATCGCTGACATATTTCAGGGGTATGCGCGTACATACGTTTGTATTAAACTTTATATAAATTTTAGAGTTTAATACAAATTGCATATCTTTTCAAAATTTCAGAATTTATTAAAGAGTGCATGCCTTGTGGCAAGTTCGTGCATCTGCGAGTGCCTCCCCTGGTAAACTCAATAGGGAAAACCTCATCCACCGCTTATGTTGTTGTTTTTGCGGGGTTTGTTGGAAATTTCGTTTTTTATTGTTGTTGTCAAGTATTTCATACACAATGTATGTAATTTGGGGTACATCAGGTTTTTCATACATAATTCATTGCACAAGTGATAACCCAAAGGCAACAATTAAGTTAAATCAAATGTGAGGGTGTTTAGTATTGCTTATTGTTTCTGCTTATCTTCTTGTACGTACTGTTTAGATGGTCGAAACTGATTCCCATTATGTGCTTAAATAAGTACTTAAATAATTTGAAATTGGAATTCCCAAACACCCCCAAGATTATAAAAATCATTAAAGTTGTTGAAGTCAATGTTTTACCCATTTTACCTTAAAGTCAACTTTTCCACCCTTTATTTTGGACTAGAAGGTTTTTGCTTTTCTGATTATTTGTGTTTTCGAAAAGAAAAAAACATAAACCTGTGAAGACTTCCTCTTAGTTAAATAATATCTTAATTACACGTATATTTCTGATGACTTGCTGCATCATTTGTAGGTGGAGAGCATCCCACTTACTTTTGAGACTGAAGAACACTATTTTGCTTCTTTTGTTAATCCTTTGCTTGAGGAAACACGCTCCGAGCTGGCTTCTTCCATGGAGATCATGCATACAGCTCCATTTGCTGATATCCTATCTTTCACAGAGTCCACAAGTGGTGAAAATAGGGTCTATGATGTTACTGTTGGTCCTTGGAAAAATCAGTATAGTGGGCGTGGTAGAGATGGTGGTAGAGATGATTACGATACTTTACTTGGTGATCTGCTTCTTTTAGTAGATGGGAAACTGGAATCTGTTTCTGATTTGAAGTGTGAGGGAAGAACGTGGGCTCTTTCAATGGTCAAAAGCAAGGAAGATGATAGCACATCTATTAGAGTAAAGACCGCACAACCAATTGAATTCCAAGACGGGATGTTTGCAGTTTTTTTGATGAATGTAACAAGTCAGAGAAGAATATGGAATTCATTGCACGTGCATAGAAATCTTGATATCATCAAAGAGGTTATTTACTCCGACTTTAAGGTGAGAAACTAGTTAAATATGACTTTCTCTTGTTTAGTAAAATTATTGTTTTTAATTATGGATATGTTGTTTACAGGTTAAGGAGAAGTGCAATGTCTGCTCGTTTGGTTATGATAATATTTTATCTCCAAAATTTGATCCACGTCTTTTGCTTAATCTGAATGAATCCCAAAAGACAGCAGTTATGGAGGCGCTTTGTAAAACGCAATGTTGTCACACTTCATCTGTTGAACAAATATGGGGACCACCTGGAACGGGGAAAACAATGACAGTTAGTGTTTTGCTTTGCATCCTTATGCAAATGAAGCAAAGGATTCTTGTGTGTGCTCCAACGAATGTGGCTACACTACAGTTAACCTCACGCACGCTAAGCTTGGTAAGAGAATCATCTAAAACTACAATTGCAAGTGGTGATTCTTTCTGTTCAGTTGGAGCTTTGCTCTTGTTTGGCAGCAAGGAGAGATTAAAAGTTAGTACTGACATTGAAGAAATCCATCTCGAGCATCGGGTAAAGAGGATTGCCGAATGCCTAGGGCCAGTGACTGGTTGGAAGCATTGTATAAGATCTATGGTTGATTTATTGGAAAACTGTGTTTCTGAATATTATAATTTTATAGAAAATGAATTCTTGAAAGAAAAGCAACTTAGAAATGAGAATGAAGATAAAAGAACAATGTTGGAAATCAAATCATTCAGTGAGTTTGTGCAAGAGCGATTCAATTCTCTTGCGCCGTCACTCAGAAGGTGCATGCTTACATTTTGTACTCATATCCCGAGAAATTTCATGGGGGAATCAAATTTCCAGAATATGATATCTCTTTTGGATTATACAAGTTCTTTGGAATCATTGCTATTTCAAAAGAATCTGGTTTCCGAAGAACTTGAAGACTTCTTCAATTCCAAACCATTGCAAGATGATTTTGTTAAGTCAGGGGATGTGTCGTCCATCAGTTTTGTTAGAGCCATGTCCTTATCTGCTCTTAAAACTCTTCAAATATCACTCGAAGGACTCGCTCTTCCATGTTTTTCAAACAAGTATGCAATAAAACAATTTTGTTTTGAAAGAGCTTCTGTTATATTTTGCACAACTTCAACTTCCTACAAGTTGCATGCTGTCAATATGGAGCCTTTGAATGTATTGGTCATAGATGAAGCTGCTCAATTGAAGGAGGCAGAGTCCACCATACCCCTTCAGCTTCCAGGAATGAAGCATGCTATTCTTATTGGAGATGAGCGCCAGTTACCTGCAGTGGTTAATAGCAACGTAAGTCTATACATATCTATGTACCTTCAGACTATTTTTTATTTTTAGTTTTTAGCTACATTTGACAGAATGAATGTTTGTGGACAGGTTTGCATTAAATCTGGCTTTGGAAGAAGCCTATTTGACCGTTTAAGTTGTTTGAGTCATTGTAAGCATCTTCTCAATGTTCAATATAGAATGCATCCTTCAATCAGTTGCTTCCCAAATTTGAAGTTTTATCAAAATCAAATCCTAGATGCACAAAATGTGTTATGTAAAAGTTATGAAAAAAGGTATCTTTCGGGACCAATGTTCGGCTCCTATTCCTTTATAAATGTCGTTGATGGGAAAGAAGAAAAGGATGATGATGGAAGAAGCCGAAGAAATATGGTTGAGGTGGCTATTGTGATTAAAATTGTGAAAAATCTCTATAGAGGTGTGCATATTGATTATGTCATTTCTAAATATAGCATTTGTATCTTTTTGGTCAATGTTCACTTAACCTTTCCTGTCACATTTACAGCATGGCAGGCCTTGCAAAAGAAGCTTACTATTGGTGTTATATCTCCATATGCTGCCCAAGTCGTTTCGATTCAAGAAAAATTTGCTCACAAGTATGAGAAACTTGATGGATTTTCAGTGAAGGTGAAATCGATTGACGGGTTTCAGGGAGGAGAAGAGGATATTATTATTTTGTCAACAGTAAGATCTAATATCCATGGGTCTCTTGGCTTCATATCTAGTCCTCAAAGGACTAATGTTGCCTTGACAAGAGCACGGTATGCTATCCTCTCCCTTAGTTTACAATTGATCTTTATAGATACTTTCTAATTATAAGAACTTTAATATTGCCTTCCATTGTTACTGTAGACATTGTCTTTGGATATTGGGGAATGAAAGAACCCTGACTAATAGTGAGTCCATATGGAAAGATTTAGTCTCTGATGCAAGGAATCGGCATTGTTTCTTTGATGCTGATGCTGATGAATGCTTGAAGATGACAATAATTGGAGCAAAGAAAGAGTTAGAACAACTTGATGACTTGGTTAATGGGAATAGTGTACTATTTAAACATGCAAAATGGAAGGTGTGTGTTTATTTTGCCAAATTACATCATTATGCAGTATCCTACTATGTTCTTCATGTTTGTCCGACTTTATGCCATCAGGTTCTCTTCAGTGACGACTTCAGAAGATCGTTTGGAAAGTTGACGGGTTCTCGCTTGAAGAAGCAGGTTTTAAACCTATTACTGAAACTTTCTAGTGGCTGGCGGCCCAAGAATAGAAGTGTAGACTTGTGCTGTGAGAATTCCTTACAAATCCTGAAACAATTTAAGGTTGAAGGAATCTATGTGATTTGCACTATTGACATCATCAAGGAAGTCAAATATACACAAGTGTTGAAGGTTTGGAATATATTACCCTTAGAGGAGATTCCAGAACTCACAAAACGACTTGAGAGCATATTTTCTGCTTACTCAAATGATTATATTAATCGGTGTAATGAAAAATGTTTAGAGGGGTATGCTCATTTGTTGTCTAGTGAACTTTAATTCTTAAGCAGTGATTATATATGCTAATTCCAAATTCTTTATTTCATTCAGGAAGTTGGAAGTTCCTAGAAGTTGGCCGCCATCCCAAAATATTATCCGATTTCGATATATAAGTGCTTGTGAAAACGAAAGTGAAGTGAGTGTGAATCCTGGTAATCCTAGAAATTATGTTGAAAACTCAAAAGTCAGTGAAAGCTTATTGCTTATGAAGTTCTACTCGTTGTCACGTGGGGTCGTGAGCCATTTGCTTTCCGGCAAAGAAGTTGATCTACCAATGCAAGTCACTGATGAACAGATGGACATAATCCTATCTCCCAAAAGTTCATTTATCATTGGGCGATCAGGAACCGGAAAAACCACCATTCTGACAATGAAGTTGTTCCAACGTGAACACAAATTTCGCCTTGCTTCTGATGGGATTTATGAAGCAGAGAGCACCCGTATTAGAGATGCTGAAGTTGATGATGATCCTGAAATTTGCAAACCAAGTGTTCTTCGCCAGCTTTTTGTGACAGTCAGCCCAAAATTATGTTATGCTGTGAAACAAAATGTTTCCCACCTGACAAGGTGCGCAAATTTTCATCTTCTCTTTTGTTGCATCTATGTGGTCTTGTTCTGACTTCAAGAGTTAATGTATTTGACAGTAATTCATCAGGAGAGATCACTCTTGATAATACGGATGTTATTTCATCAGAATCTAATGATATTCCTGACACATTTATTAACGTCCCGGTGAAATACTACCCACTCGTGATAACTTTTCAAAAGTTTCTGATGATGTTGGATGGTACATTGGGAAGTTCGTTCTTCGAAAGATTTCTTAAGGCAAGAGAAGGTTCTCATGGTAACCATATAAGCTCAAGATCTATTGCATTGCAAACTTTTATAAGATTAAGGGAGGTAACGTTTGACAGATTTTGTTCACTTTACTGGCCCCACTTCAATACAAATCTTACAAAGAAGCTTGATAGCTCTAGAGTGTTCACGGAAATTATTTCTCATATAAAAGGAGGCCTCAAAGCAGGGGAATGCAGTGATGGAATTTTGAGTTATGAGGGTTACTGTTTACTGGCCAAGAGTCGTTCTTCCACATTAACTCAAGAGAAGAGAGAGATTGTGTATACCCTTTTTAAAACCTATGAAAAGATGAAAAGTGAGAGGGGGGAATTTGATTTAGGTGATATAGTTAATGACATTCATCATAGGCTTAAAAATGGGATTTATGAAGGTGACAAGATGGATCTGGTTTATATTGATGAGGTGCAAGATCTAAGTATGAGGCAGATTTCTCTTTTTAAATATATTTGCCAAAATGTTGAAGAAGGCTTCGTGTTTGCGGGTGACACTGCACAGACTATTGCAAGAGGGATTGATTTTAGATTTCAAGATATACGATCTCTTTTTTATAATGAGTTCCTAAGCACCAAAACACCTAGAGAGCAACGCAAAAGTCTTGTATCCAATATAAAACAATTAAAAGAGAATTTCAGAACACATGCTGGTGTGCTTGATTTAGCTCAGAGTGTCATTGACATTTTGTACCATTACTATATTCACTCAGTTGACAAGTTAGAGCCTGAAATTAGTCTTATATCTGGTGAAGCTCCTGTCTTACTCGAGTCTGGTGACGATGAAAACGCAATTGTGACTATTTTTGGTGGCAGTGGAATTGGTGAAGATATTGTAGGGTTTGGGGCAGAACAAGTGATATTGGTACGTGACGATCACGCGAAAACTGAAGTTAGTGAATTTGTTGGAAAGAATGCACTTGTTCTTACCATACTGGAGTGTAAAGGTCTCGAGTTTCATGTAAGATCCTTAAATCATTTTTTTTTTTGTAATAAAAATTTGTCAAAAATTGGTTATTTATAAACTTTTTTTTTCTTAGGATGTGTTGCTGTACAACTTTTTTGGAACTTCCCCTTTGAAAGATCAATGGAGAGTTATATATGGATACATGAAGATACATGATTGGCTCGAAGATAAGCTTCCTCAATCTTTTCCGGCATTCAATGAGGCAAGACATAGTGTTTTGTGTTCTGAATTGAAACAATTGTACGTGGCCATAACTCGAACTAGGCAAAGGCTATGGATATGTGAGAACAAAGAGAAGCTCTCTAAACCTATGTTTGACTACTGGAAAAAGAGAGGACTCGTTCAGGTTAAAAAACTGGATGATTCTGTGGCTCAAGCTATGCGGGTTGCTAGCAGCCCTCAGGAGTGGCGAGAACGAGGAAAAAAGGTTGTTTATATATGTATTATCACTTTATGTTTCTTCTGATTTAAATGTTGTTACTGTATTTGACATGATTATCGTATGGTTTTCAGTTTTTTTATGGGAACAATTTTGTGATGGCGACGATGTGTTTTGAGAGAGCCGGAGATACAATGTGGGAAAAACTGGCCAAAGCTTCTGGTCTCAGAGCATCTGCTTATCAAATGCAGGGAACTAATCATGAAGCTTTTGAGGGTTATGTTAGGGAAGCAGCACTGATGTTCGAGTCTATTGGGAAACTCGAACTTGCTGCTACGTGTTATTGTGATTTGGGGGAGTATGAAAGAGCTGGTAAAGTCTTGTTTAATCTTAAGTCCTCGTTAATAGAATAATTGAATTATGACATGCACTAGTTTAATTCGTATCTTACTAGAGCTCACAATTTTAACCCAATATTTTACCATAAAAAACTCCAGTACTTCGCCTCCCAGTTTTGCTTATTATTTAAGTCAAGTCAGCTAGATGAGTCAGACAAGTCAGTTAATCTTGTTAGAGTAGGTTGTTAGAGGTTAGTTAGCTTTCCTTCACTTTCTTTTAGTACATACACGTACTTTGTTACATCAATACAGGAAATGAACACTACTTATACTGTTTGACTACACTATACTACTTGACTACACTTTTACTACAATGTATCTGGACACAACTACATTATAAATACATCACATCTCTTTACAAAGAGTTAAGCTATCATTCACCAATATCTTCATCTTGTGGTGACTGTTTTGCAGCTGTGCAGACTCTGCACTGTATGAGCTTGACTCTGCATTGTTGCATTGGCTTGAGCTTGAGTAGTCTTGTTAGTTAGTTCATAGTCCATATCAGATAAAAGCTTTCTCCTTACTTATTTTCCAGCTTAGGTTAACCTCAGTAACGGTCCAAATGGCCAAACTGTATGATCGTCGCCAGAAGTTCATTTTAAAATTCTTACAACCTGCAATCATGTTTATTATAAACTTTAGACCAGTATTGTAATAATATTGTTTGTGCAGGAAAAATTTATGTTTCTACGTGTGGAAAGATTGATGCAGCAGCAGAGTGTTTCATTCTAGCAGGGTGTTATAGTGAAGCTGCAGAAGCCTACGCCAAAGGAGATCAATTCTCCAATTGTTTGTCAGTTTGCAAAAAAGGAAAACTTTTTGATAAAGGGTTGCAGTATATAAACTACTGGAAAGAACATGTTAATTTTGACAGTAAAGAAATACGACAAATCGAGCAAGAATTTTTAGAAAAATGTGCACTTGATTGCCATGAGCATAAAGATTCTAATTCCATGATGAAATTTGTCAGAGCTTTCTGTTCTATGGAATCTAAACGTGTATTCTTGAATTCGTTAGGCTGCCTTGATGAGCTTTTGTTGTTGGAAGAAGAAGCGGGTCATTTTCGTGAGGCAGCTGTGCTGGTGAGGCCATGGGGTGATATTATAAAAGAGGCTGATCTTGTGAATAAAGCTGGATTTTTTAAGGAGGCTGCAACTTTGTTACTTTGGTATGTGTTTTTTAGAGCGTCGTGGGGAAATGGAAACAGAGGTTGGCCATTAAAGAAGTTTCAAAAGGAGGAGGAAATTTGTAACAAAATAAAGTCGCTTGCAAAAATGGATTCAGGATACTATAATTTTGTTTGCAGTGAGCTTAAAGTAATATGTGATCAGAGCAGCTTGCCTGAGCTGAAGAAAGATTTGCATGTTTCCCAGAAGTATGGTAGTGTTATGGGAGAAATCTTGTCGATTAGAAAAATCTTGGATGCTCATTTTCATCTACATTTCTCAAAGTATGACTGGAAGGACAAAGTACTTATTGATATAGATGAGTGGGACAAGATCTTTGAGGAGCAAGTTTCTGTTAGCACTTTGTTTTGTTACTGGTATCTGTGGAAGGAGAATGTTGTTACTATCTTTAAAGGTATTGAAAGTTATTTTAGGCCTAACAGTTACCACAATGAGGAAGAACCAAATAAGCACCATCAACATGTTCATTTCAGTTTAAACTATTTTGGGGTGAGAGAATGTTATGTAAGTGGTAGCATAGCTTACTTGTTAATTGACAAGGATGCTTGTTGGATAAGAAACTATGGTCAAAAGGGTCTTCATAAAGACGGGAAGCATGTAACTATTGATCGCCAGGAGTTGGCGTTTGCTATTATGTCTTATTGGCAGGCTGAGTTACTTTCTGTGGGCATAAAGGTACTTGAAACCCTTGAAGGCCTCCATACATTTATATCAAATGGTCCTGTAGGTCACCAAAGCATATCTCTTCTTTACATGTTTGCGGTTTCTAAGTTTCTTTTAGATTGCCAGTATCTTAGCGTAAAAAATACTGATACGAAGAAGCTGAAAAGATTCCTTGGGATTTCTTTTACTTATTTCGATCTTGTGTTTCCGTTAGACTGGCGGAATATAGTATCTGAGGACTTGGTTTCCCTAAGAAAGACTAATCTTTCAGTGAAGTTACTTGAGGAAATTATACTTCAAAATGTTGACACCAAGGAAGATCTCACCTATTGGACAATTGGGAGAGTAATTATGATCTGTCTTGGTTCACGACTTCCCATAGCCCTTTACGAGCATATCATAAATAAGCTTCAAAGGAACTCTGAATGGAAATTCTTTGTTGAGATACTCAGGGATGATGGCTTGAAAGATATTTCTTTTGCTGCAGCACTCCAGAAGTCTTTGGAAGGTACCTGTAGGACTAATTGGAGGAGTACCAGTTACATATCACCTCACAGTTTCGTGTATCTATTGGACTGTTTACTTTTAATACAATCTTTCTCTTCAGAAATTTTTTACACAACAAAGTCTTCTTTTGTCAGATTGTTGCACCATGTTCACTCTACTGCTACTTCAACTTTATCTACTAGACCGTCCTTTTGTGATATAAGCTTTGTTGTTGCAAATATCCAAAAAATTCTTTACAACAGAGAAGATACTATATCATGGATTCAGAGATCGAAGATTGATCGCTCTTATTATCCCCTTTTAGTATTGAAGCTGGTTATGACATTGTCCTTAATATGTCTAAAATATGATTATGCTGAAATTCTACTTGATTTGCTGAGAGGGAGGAACAATATTTCTTGTTTGCTTCCAAAGAAGTTTGTGGGTGATCTTCTAAGGAAAAGGGTAGATAAAAAATTGAACTTGAATATAGAAGTGGTTGCAGAAGCATTTCTAAGCATAAATGATCCTCTTCTTATTGTTAGTTCCATCAATGTAACTCCTAAAATCGCTGTTCATTGTGCTATATATGTTGACCTTAGGAAGTCTAAAGATGAGATTGTGAGCCAGTTGTTTCCAAGGAAAAATAAACACACTGTACGTACTCATGTCGGGGCAATTCCTGAGGTATTGAACACATTACCAGGTGCAAACATAAATGTGAATCGTGTGGAACTGCAAATGAATTGGAAAGTTCTGGATAAAATATCTGAAGCTATAAATGAGAAGAAGGGAGTAGCATTGAACAAGTTATCTCATGCGGCTATTATAAAGGTAATATAGTGTATGTAATGAATGATTATCTGTTAATGTTATCGTCATTAAGTGCAAGTTTGATGCCTTCTGATTGATCTGTTTTCTTGATAGGACGAACTTGATAAAAATAGAGACACATTACTTACTGCCCTCGCGGATCAAAATTTATGTTATGGCGTACACGATGCCATTGATAATTTAAAGCTGCTTTCTTTTGCATTCGACCCAAGGTTAGACTTGCCCTTTGAAGTGGTTTTTATTGTTTAAACCAATCTAAACTGAAATCCACATTAAGATTTTTTGGGTGTTTGGATCTTTTTCAGTCGACTAGAAGTGGGTCATTCAGTTCTGTTGGACAGTGTGGAATTTAGTGTGAAGATGCTGCAAAGTATTAGGCCAACGCTAGATGATTTCTTGAGCAATTATGTCTTGAGTCACGAATCAAAGGTTGGGAAAATGCCAGTGTCGGAAAGCAGCTGCACAACTGAGGTTGAAGAAACATGTAATGAAGACTCACATGTGGAAGTAGTGTTCGAAAATCGAAGTGGTGATGGTAACACTCTGTTTGCGAAAAACAAGGAAAGGAAGGGAAACAAGGGGAAGAAGAGTAAAAAGAGCAAAGGTAAAAAGAAATGACACTGATAAATAGGATGAATGAGTGATCCATTATCTCTATTGCAATGTTGTTGGGCCGAAATTGCACGGTTTTCTTTTTTGTGTATTCCAGAAAAATATTCGAATTTTGTGTCCATGATCATTACTTCATCGGATAGTTTTAAGTACTTTATGTTTTTTCGTGGGTTTGAGAATCATGGTGATGTCATAAGGTTTCTGCTAGACCTTTTAAGGACGGTTATGATCATAGGTATGTTGAATCATTGGTGTGAGATCGAACTAACATAACATTTTCTTTTTCCCTTTTACGGTGAATTTGATGGTTCGAATAATTTAAAATGTGAACAAGGTAAAATTTGTTCTCCAAAGGTTTACAGTGGTGGGTTACCTGTGCATTTTTTTGGGTGCCCACTCACCCTTCTCTAAGGACTTAGCATTAAGCAATGAGCATCTATTCGTGTGACCGTTAGCTAAGTTTGCAGTGAGAGAGTACAAATTTTTATCTGTATGAAAATGTATGGCTTATGATCTGAACTCAATACCTAATTCTCAAAACCCCTCATTGACTAGTGAAACGTCTGCAGTGATAAGAGTATAAAATTTGTTCATTTCTATTTGAAAAGGAATGTTATATATCTTTATAACGTCTTGGTGTGGCTGCTCTAGCACGTCGGCTTTACCGTTCAACGTGCGTTGGCTATGGTTTCGTCTAACAGATAAATGTGTTAATTTGATTTCGTTTAGTGCTTCAAAACTTGTGTGACTATGACACAAGTTAAAAAACTCATAAAAATAAAGTAAACAAGAAATACCGTCCTCGTGGTTTGTGCATTTTGGTACGGAGTAGTGTTACTACTAAATGCATAGCGCCTATGTAAGTACTAATGATGTTGCAATATCATGTAAAGAGAGGATGTTTGTGTTTTGCGTTTAAGATATGGAAAGAAGAAGGAGGGTGTTTGGACATGGAGTAGATAGGATGTTTGTATCCCATATTTATTGTCCTTTCGGTTTGTCCCAAGTTAATTGTTCACCACTATAACCAAATAGAAAATTTTGATCGAGTTTACCATATTACTCTTAGTTGAGTTTATTGTTAGGCTACTTGCACCAGTAAGGTCGTTGAGGGGGTCGGCATTGATGTGGCTATTCGGTCTTTGTAGGTCGGCGAAGTGGTTTTGGGGTGAAGTGATCGAGAGGCCGACTGAAAAAAAAAAAAAAGAGTGTTTGTTAATTAATAAAAAAGGAATATTTGTGGGGTATGTTTTTTTAGTATCGGTCGCCTTGATGTAGTAAAAAGTTCTCTATAAGCCATCGGAGAAAGAAAGGTAATGTGGCAGATAAAATGAAAGTCGATGGGTCTTACATGTGAGGGCACTTGACGATACAAGTGTAACAGTCATTAGTTGAAAGGACGAAACTTGCAAAAATTGACAAGATCAGAGACGTCTATTGCACTTACTTTGCGGGAATGACGAAATTTTAAACTGTTTTAAGATGGAAGAAGGGTTAAACATTTGATGTTTTTATGGATGACACTGTGCCTCTTTGGAGCATAAACGTGTAGACAAAGGCAAAGAAAACACGTGTCACTACATGAAAGGATGACCAAAACCCAAAACAAGACAAAATAAAAAAGAGAAAGGGACTAAACCCTGACGTGCATTGTGAACTTGTACAATACGTTTTATACATTGTACGTTGTCAGTTTTTTTTCAAATATACAAACCCCTGTTCCATCCAAAACCCTCATGATTCAACCCATTTTGCTACTTTATCAACCATCATCTAACTGTAAGAAAGAAAAACCCTCTTCATTTCATAAACAAAATATGTTCCCATTTTTGGTACGTACCAACTAAAGTTTATATTTTCAGGTGATGATGGAACAACAAGGGTGTTTGGGTGAAGGTGTTGGGCAACGAAATCTTAATTTTACGAACTTGATTTTTTCATGGTCTCTTGATGACAGCGACTACAAGGTTTATCATTTTATTTTTTGCATCATTTTGTTGTTTTTACTTACTTGTTTCTTGTTTATATGAAATATTGGTAGGCATAGTGCTCAAAAGTGCATACCCTCTGCCTCGAGTATGTCCGCCACTCTACATAATGTAAATAAATTGGAGGTTAATTCAGTTTATATATATATATATATATATATATATATATATATATATATATATATGTATATATATATATATGTATATATATATAT
>LBNU01038506.1:442841-471566 GCA_014162995.1 Artemisia annua
TTATTATTATTATTTTTTTTTTTTATTTTTTTTTTTTATGCTTAAGTTCTTGTTTTTAAAGCTAAATAAGCAAATCCTGCTTATTTTTAAGATGTATCAAAAGTATAAGCAGAAAAAATAACCAAATCTCAGACACCCTCGCGTAATGCTAATTTAACTATTTAAGCTATAACTCTAAAGGTGGAGCAACTGTTATTGACTTTTTCAGAGTTAACGTTTGACGCATTTGACTTAGAAGTCAACCTTTCTATCCTATATATTAAACTGCTAGGTTGGTTATTGTTATTTTCCCTGATCAGTGACATTAAAGCTGTATATGAATGTACACATAAAAGTTACAAGTGTTTGGTAAGTTGGTAACAGCTTATCTGCTTATTTTTAAGCTGATTATCACTTTAAATCAGTAATCCCAAACACCCTCATTTGTGTTGAAAAAATAGAAGAAAAACATCAACATTGTTTGAATAGAGTTGTATAAAACCGACAGGGTTTGCTGTTTGGATAATATGTTTATTACACGAATCTTCTGATGTCTTAATTCATCGTTTGTAGGTGGAAAAAGAGTTAGAACCACTTGATAGTCTTGTTAACAGGAAGAGTGTACTTTATAAAGATGCAAAATGGAAGGTATTTTTTTTTAACATTACATGTAATTATTACGTTAATTTATTTTTTTACCCAAATTATGTTATGCAATATGTTTTTCATATTTGTTGGACTTTATGCCATCAGGTTCTCATAAGTGATGACTTCAAAAGATCATTTGGAAAGATTAGATGCGATCGTGTGAAGAAACTGGTTTTAAATCTTTTATTGAGACTTTCTACTGGCTGGCGGCCCGAGAACAGAAGCTTAGGCTTGTCTCGTGAATTTTCCTCACAAAGTTTGAAACAATTAAATGTTGAAGGGTTGTATATTATAAGCACGATTGACATCATCAAGGATATGAAATATGTACAAGTTATGAAGGTTTGGGATATATTACCTTATCAAGAGATTACAAAATTGACAAAACGACTTGAAAACATATTTTCTGAGTGTACAGAAGATCATATTAGTCGTTGCACAGAAAAACTATTTGAGGGGTATGATTATTTTCCGGCTACTCTTTTTAAGCAGTGATTATGATTTTACAATCTTATTTGTATTTATGTTTTGTTTTAATGTTATTCAGGAATTTGGTAGTTCCTAGTTGTTGGCCGGCATCTCAAGAAATTATCCGCCTTCGTCATTTAGTCAATGATGAAGGTGATAATGACGTGAATGTGAATTTTGGTGGTGGTAGGAATTATGTTGAAAACTCAAAAGTGAGTGAAAGCTTATTGCTAATGAAGTTCTATTCATTGTCGTATGATGTGGTGTGCCATTTGCTATCTGGTGAAGAAGTCGACCACCTACCCATGCAAGTCACTGATGAACAAATGGATGTAATATTGTTTAGTAAAAGTTCATTTATAATTGGGCGATCAGGGACCGGGAAAACAACTATTTTAACTATGAAGCTGTTCCAAAATGAGCAACGTTTTTGCAATGACTCAGAAGGGATTAATGAAGAAAACAGCCAATTTAGAGATGCTGAGGTTATTGACGATCCTGAAAACAGCAAACCGACTGTTCTTCGCCAGCTTTTTGTGACAGTTAGCCCAAAATTGTGTTATGCTGTTAAACAACATGTTTCACACCTAACATGGTACGTAAACACTTGTTTCTCTCTATTTTATTTTACTACGAATTTATCTGCTGACTTCCAGAATTAATATGCATTTGACAGTATCTCAAGCGATGGGAATTCATCAGAAGTTGTCGGTCTTGACAAATTTGATGTTACATCAGAGTTTAGTAATATCCCGGACACATTTATTGACATTCCCTGTAATCTGTACCCTCTTGTTATCACATTTCATAAATTTTTAATGATGTTGGATGGGACACTAGGGAACTCGTTCTTTGAAAGATTTCTTGAGGCAAGAGAAGGTTTTGATGGTAACCGTATACGTTCAAGATCTGTTGCGTTGCAAACTTTCATCAGATTAAGGGAGGTTACCTTTGATAGGTTTTGTTCACTTTACTGGCCGCACTTCAATTCAAATCTAACCAAAAAGCTTGATCCCTCAAGGGTGTTCACCGAGATTATATCTCATATAAAAGGAGGCAGTGAAGGAAAGTTAAGCTATGAGGGTTATTCTTTGTTGGCCAAAAGTCGTTCTTCCACTTTAACAGAACAAAAAAGAGAGATTATCTACACACTCTTTAAAGCCTATGAAAAGATGAAAACTGAGCGTGGGGAGTTTGATTTGGGCGATTTCGTGAATGACATTCATGAAAGGCTTAGAATTGGGAACTACGAAGGGGACCAAATAGATTTTGTTTATATTGATGAGGTGCAAGATCTTAGTATGAGGCAAATTTCTCTTTTTAAATATATTTGCCAAAATGTGGATGAAGGTTTTGTATTTGCGGGTGACACTGCACAGACCATTGCAAGAGGAATAGATTTCAGGTTTCAAGATATACGATCTTTGTTCTATAAAGAGTTCTTAAGCACCAGAAAATCTAGAAAACAAGAAAAGCGTCTTGTGTCCGAGATAAAACAGTTGAAACAGAATTTCAGAACACATGCTGGTGTGCTTGATTTAGCACAGAGTGTAATTGACATTTTATATTGTTACTTTGGTCACTCAATTGACAAGTTAGAGCCTGAAACTAGCCTTATTTCTGGGGAAGCTCCTGTTTTTTTGGAGTCTTGTAATGATGAAAATGCAATCGTGACAATATTTGGAGGTAGTAAAAGTGGTGGAGAAATTGTGGGGTTTGGTGCTGAACAAGTTATATTGGTACGTGATGATCGTGCAAGAACTGAAATTATTGAATACGTTGGAAGGCAAGCTCTTGTTCTCACTATATTGGAATGTAAGGGTCTTGAGTTTCAGGTCAGTTTCTTATTATTTCTTTTACAAAGATGCTATCATTCTAGTGATCTCAAATTGCCAATAATGTTTTCTAATGTTTGATAGCCGTATTTATTTTAGGATGTATTGTTGTACAACTTTTTTGGGACATCCCCTTTGAAAGACCAGTGGAGAGTAATATATGAATACATGAAAAAACATAACTGGCTCGACGAAAAACTTCCAAAGTCTTTCCCGACATTCAATGAAGCAAGACATAATCTTTTGTGTTCTGAACTGAAACAACTGTATGTCGCCATAACTCGAACAAGGCAAAGGCTATGGATTTGTGAAAACCAAGAGGAGCTCTCCAAACCAATGTTTGACTACTGGAAAATGAGGGGACTTGTTCAAATACGGAAGCTGGATGACTCAGTGGCACAGGCTATGCGGGTCGCAAGCAGTCCTCAGGAGTGGCTGGAACGTGGAAAGAAGGTTAATATTTTGCCGTATTACTGTTTTAGTTTTCTCGTGTTCTATTATTTACTTTAAATCTTATTTGACCTGCTTTCATGATCTTTATATGGTTTGCAGCTTTTTTATGAAAACAGTTTTGTAATGGCAACATTATGTTTTGAAAGAGCCGGAGACGCGATGTGGTTGAAGTTGGCGAAGGCATGTGGTCTAAGGGCATCGGCTGATCAAATACGGGAAACACATCCTGAATCTTATTTTGGTTATCTTAAAGAAGCAGCTGGTTTGTTCGAGTCTATTGGGAAACTTGATTCTGCTGCATCATGTTATTGTGATTTGGGGGAGTATGAAAGAGCTGGTAAGTCCTTTTTCTATTCATAAGTGCCTGTCAGCCAATGGGGGAATGGGTCAAGGGCTCAAAATGGTTTATAATCTCAGAAACATTAATTTAATTATAAAATAACTAATGATAAATAAACAAATAGCAAACAAGTGTTAGTGCACTGGCACGAGCTTATTTTTGAAAAGTGACCAAAAACACATCCATCTCGCCACCTCTAACTTGCTCTGGTTTGTTTGTGCAGGAAAAATCTATATGCATAAGTGTGGAAAGTTTGATGCAGCTGCGGAGTGTTTCACTCTAGCTGAGTGTTATAGTGAAGCTGCAGAAGCCTACGCCAAAGGAGATCAGTTCTCCAAATGTTTGTCAGTTTGCAAAAAAGGAAAACTTTTTGATAAAGGCTTGCAATATATAGATTACTGGGAAGAACGTGCTAATGTTAAAACTAAGGAATTAGAAGAAATTGAGCAAGAATTTTTGGAGACTTGTGCTCTTGATTACCATGAAGTTTTGTTGTTGAAAGAAGAATCGGTTCATTTTCTTAAAGCTGCTGAGTTGGCGAGGTCATGTGGTGATCTTCTAAAAGAAGCTGATAACTTGGAGAAGGCTGGACATTTCAAGGAGGCTGGTCTTTTGTTACTTTGGTATGTGTTAATTAGCTCGTTATGGGGAAACGGAAACAGAGGCTGGCCACTGAAGCAGTTTGCTCAGAAGGAAGAACTTTGTAATAAAGTAAAGTTGCTTGCGAAAATGGACTCAGACGTTATGCATGATTTTGTTTGTAGCGAGCTTAAAATACTCTCTGATCAGCACAATAGCTTGCCTGAGCTAAAGAAAGATTTGTACGTCTCTCAGAACAACAGCAGTCTAAGGGGAGAAATCTTGTCCATTAGGAAAATATTAGATAAGCATGTTCGTTTGAGTTCTTCAAAGTATGATTGGGAGGATAATTTACCTGTGGATATATATAAGCACTGTGAAGACAAGATTTTTCAGAACCGAGTTTCTATTAGAACTCTTGTTTTCTATTGGAATCTGTGGAAGAAGCATATCATGGATATATTCGTAAGTATTGCAAGTCTTGAAAATGAAGAACCAATTACACAATCGGGTCATGCTGATTTCTGTTTGTATTATTTTGGGGTGAGGAAACAGTGTGTTAAAGGAAACATGGTGTACTTGTTTCTCAACAAGGATGCTGATTGGATCAGAAACACTGGTAACAAGGGTCTTCATAGGGATGAGAAGCGTATCCATTTTGATGGCAGAGAGTTGGTGTTTGCTATTCGGTCTTATTGGCAATCAGAATTACTCTCTGTGGGTATAAAGGTACTCGAAACTCTTGACGCTCTGCGAAGGTCAAAGTCAAACGGTTCTCCGTTTCACAAAAGCACATCTCTCCTTCACATTTTCGAGGTCTCCAAGTTTCTTTTAGACTTTCAGTATTATGACCTCACAAATCCTTATAAAAAGAAGCTGCAAAATTTCCTTGACATTTCTTTAAGTTACTTTGATCTTGTGTTTCCATTGGACTGGCGGAATGCAGTANCAAAGTCAAACGGTTCTCCGTTTCACAAAAGCACATCTCTCCTTCACATTTTCAAGGTCTCCAAGTTTCTTTTAGACTTTCAGTATTATGACCTCACAAATCCTTATAAAAAGAAGCTGCAAAATTTCCTTGACATTTCTTTAAGTTACTTTGATCTTGTGTTTCCATTGGACTGGCGGAATGCAGTATCGGAGAACATGGTATCCTTAAGGGAGACTGATCTTTCAGTCAACTTGCTTGATGAGATTATTCTTAAAAATGTTGACATCAAGGGCGAGCTCACCTATTGGACAACTGGGAGGGTGGTGATGATATTTCTTTGTTCCCGAACACATCTTAAGAATAAGTCTTTTACTGGGCTTCGTTGGAAACCCAAGTGGAAATCATTTGTGGATAGTTTGAGAATGTCAACATTTAATTTCAGGATTCAAGACTCCTATGGAAGACACTCTTATGCATAGTGAGAGTCCTGGGTGCATATCACCTCACAGTTTTGT
The DNA here is from genome assembly GCA_014162995.1 of Artemisia annua. Lineage (NCBI taxonomy): Eukaryota > Viridiplantae > Streptophyta > Magnoliopsida > Asterales > Asteraceae > Artemisia > Artemisia annua. The sequence goes on from LBNU01038506.1 coordinate 448,590, forward strand.
GCATCTTCTGGATCGATTTCTTTTCCTGACATCTTTCTATTCAGGAATCCTTTACACTACAAAAGCTTCTTTTGTTGAATGGTTTACATATCTTCCCTCTACCGATCCAACCTTCCCTGAAATTAACCAGGTATTTACCGAAAATGTAAAGCCTAAACACTTGAGCTTCTTTGTTAACATAATCCAACACATTCTCTGCAATAAAGAGGATACTGAATCCTGGATCAGAAGATCAAAGATTAATGTCTCTTATTACCTTCCCCTTTTAGCTTCGAGGCTGGTAATGATGGTATCTTTAATTTGTCTGCAAGATCCAGATTATTCTAAAGTATTACTTGATTTGCTAACGTTGAAGAAGAGTATTGGTTATTTGCTTCCAAAGAAGTTTTCGCTTAATTTACAAAGCAAAAGGTCAGGTTACTACTTGAACTTGAATCAAGAAGTGGTTGCAGAAGCGTTTAAAAGCATAGAGGATCCTCTCCTGATTGTGTATTTGGGAGACGTGATTCCTAAAATCCATGCTCCTTCCGCTATATTTGTGGATCTTAAGAAACCTAAACAGGAGATAATGAGTCTACTGCTTCCAAGGAAATATGAACGTACTGGTCAGACTTCATCAAACAATGTTGGTGTTGGGACAACTCCGGAGGTACCAACTTCTAACACATTACCAGATGTAAACATGGATATGAATCGTGTGGAACTGCATATGAATTGGAAGGTTCTAGAAGAAATATCTGAGGCTATAAATGGTAACAAGGGTGTGGCAGTAAACACGTTATCTACTGCAGCTACGATAAAGGTATGATTATATCTTATTGTGCTTGTAATGAACAATCACTATTAATGTAATTTCCATTAGCGTAAATTTAATGGCTTCTGATTATCTGTTTTCTTGTCAGGAGGAAATTGATAAAAATATAGGCACGTTAGCTACTATCCTTGTTGATCAAAAGATATGTTCTGGCAAAGATGCAATAGTTGTACGTGATGCATATGAGCATTTTGGGCTGCTTTCTTCTGCATTTGACAAAAGGTTAAACTTCCACTATTGTTAACTTCGAGGTTTTTATTTGTCTATTGTTTGAACCAATCTAAACTGAAATCCGTATTACAAAATTCTGGGTAATTGGACCCGTTTCAGTCAACAAGGCGTGGATAATTCAATTTTGGTAGTGTCTCTGAAGAAGCTGCAAAGTAATAGGCTAAAGATTGATGAATTTTTGAGCCATTATGTCATTAGCCTGACGAAGAGGGTTAAAGAAACAGGCGATGAAGGTTCAGAGGTGTTAAAAAATCAGATTGAATGTGATAACACTCATGATGGTAACAAGAAAGGGAAAGGAAACAACAAGGGGAAGAAGAGTAGAAAGAGCAAAGGTAAAAAGAAATGACACGGATAAGTTAGGATGGATATCGTATGGCTTTCTTTTTGCTTATTCCAGAAAAAAAAAATACAAATTATGTGTCCGTGTTCAGTAGTTTTCGAATAGGATAGATGTTTTTTTGTGGGATTAAGAAACATGGTGCTTTACGATTTCTGAAAGACTTTTTTAAGGAAGGTAATGAGCAATCATCAAGAAAAATCTCTAACCGACGGACTTGTTGAACCAATTGAAGCTAAAACATGTTTAAGAAAACTTGCATCAAGTTTGCTGTTCAGTTGTTTGAAAATTGATACCATCTTGTTTTCGAGTCCAAAAGGAAGCTTTACGTCACTGAAAATTGTTTACTATCACTGATATACTGAAATGGAACCACAGAAGGTAAACAAATTTGGAGAAGAATCAATGCATATCTGCAAAGAAATCCCTTGAATTCAAAGTAACAAATGACATGTACATGAAACTCAAATCCTGATCAAAATTTGATACTTTTTCTTATGCCACTTTTCGAGGGATATGTATACAAAGCAACAGCACACAAAAAGCCTCAACTTGGAATATCTTAAAAAACCACATTTGTGGATATACTCCCCTCTCCCCATCTTTTATCTTTTATATAATAAAACANCAGGATTCAAGACTCCTATGGAAGACACTCTTACGCATAGTGAGAGTCCTGGGTGCATATCACCTCACAGTTTTGTGCATCTTCTGGATCGATTTCTTTTCCTGACATCTTTCTATTCAGGAATCCTTTACACTACAAAAGCTTCTTTTGTTGAATGGTTTACATATCTTCCCTCTACCGATCCAACCTTCCCTGAAATTAACCAGGTATTTACCGAAAATGTAAAGCCTAAACACTTGAGCTTCTTTGTTAACATAATCCAACACATTCTCTGCAATAAAGAGGATACTGAATCCTGGATCAGAAGATCAAAGATTAATGTCTCTTATTACCTTCCCCTTTTAGCTTCGAGGCTGGTAATGATGGTATCTTTAATTTGTCTGCAAGATCCAGATTATTCTAAAGTATTACTTGATTTGCTAACGTTGAAGAAGAGTATTGGTTATTTGCTTCCAAAGAAGTTTTCGCTTAATTTACAAAGCAAAAGGTCAGGTTACTACTTGAACTTGAATCAAGAAGTGGTTGCAGAAGCGTTTAAAAGCATAGAGGATCCTCTCCTGATTGTGTATTTGGGATACGTGATTCCTAAAATCCATGCTCCTTCCGCTATATTTGTGGATCTTAAGAAACCTAAACAGGAGATAATGAGTCTACTGCTTCCAAGGAAATATGAACGTACTGGTCAGACTTCATCAAACAATGTTGGTGTTGGGACAACTCCGGAGGTACCAACTTCTAACACATTACCAGATGTAAACATGGATATGAATCGTGTGGAACTGCATATGAATTGGAAGGTTCTAGAAGAAATATCTGAGGCTATAAATGGTAACAAGGGTGTGGCAGTAAACACGTTATCTACTGCAGCTACGATAAAGGTATGATTATATCTTATTGTGCTTGTAATGAACAATCACTATTAATGTAATTTCCATTAGCGTAAATTTAATGGCTTCTGATTATCTGTTTTCTTGTCAGGAGGAAATTGATAAAAATATAGGCACGTTAGCTACTATCCTTGTTGATCAAAAGATATGTTCTGGCAAAGATGCAATAGTTGTACGTGATGCATATGAGCATTTTGGGCTGCTTTCTTCTGCATTTGACAAAAGGTTAAACTTCCACTATTGTTAACTTTGAGGTTTTTATTTGTCTATTGTTTGAACCAATCTAAACTGAAATCCGTATTACAAAATTCTGGGTAATTGGACCCGTTTCAGTCAACAAGGCGTGGATAATTCAATTTTGGTAGTGTCTCTGAAGAAGCTGCAAAGTAATAGGCTAAAGATTGATGAATTTTTGAGCCATTATGTCATTAGCCTGACGAAGAGGGTTAAAGAAACAGGCGATGAAGGTTCAGAGGTGTTAAAAAATCAGATTGAATGTGATAACACTCATGATGGTAACAAGAAAGGGAAAGGAAACAACAAGGGGAAGAAGAGTAAAAAGAGCAAAGGTAAAAAGAAATGAAACGGATAAGTTAGGATGGATATCGTATGGCTTTCTTTTTGCGTATTCCAGAAAAAAAAAATTTACAAATTATGTGTCCATGTTCAGTAGTTTTCGAATAGGATAGATGTTTTTTTGTGGGATTAAGAAACATGGTGCTTTACGATTTCTGAAAGACTTTTTTAAGGAAGGTAATGAGCAATCATCAAGAAAAATCTCTAACCGACGGGCATGTTGAACCAATTAAAGCTAAAACATGTTTAAGAAAACTTGCATCAAGTTTGCTGTTCAGTTGTTTGAAAATTGATACCATCTTGTTTTCGAGTCCAAAAGGAAGCTTTACGTCACTGAAAATTGTTTACTATCACTGATATACTGAAATGGAACCACAGAAGGTAAACAAATTTGGAGAAGAATCAATGCATATCTGCAAAGAAATCCCTTGAATTCAAAGTAACAAATGACATGTACATGAAACTCAAATCCTGATCAAAATTTGATACTTTTTCTTATGCCACTTTTCGAGGGATATGTATACAAAGCAACAGCACACAAAAAGCCTCAACTTGGAATATCTTAAAAAACCACATTTGTGGATATACTCCCCTCTCCCCATATCTCTACTACATATAATGTGTTTTGGACTAATTTTGAAACGTAAAAATCCTTAAAAAAGAGTAAAGTAGAATCCCTAATATACCCCTTACTAATATACCCTTTATTAAAAGCTGGCTTAATCTACGTTTGGAAGTTTGACTCAAATTCCAAATAAACACACCGACACACGGATTGAATGGAATCACTGATAAAATAATAAACACACGTTTTATCATTTTTGAAAAACACTTATTCTTTTTTAATAGTAAATAGTTTTCAAGTATTTATGGAAATCAATAATAAAATAAAGTTTGATTTGAGGTTAGTACAATGTGATCTTTCGTTTGTTTCAATGCTTTAGTTCATGTTTGTTTATATAACACCTACTTATGCACTACTTTTGTTTGTTAATATAACAGCTTCATCCCGCTCTCAATCCCTATCCGTTTTTTAATCCCAATTTGTTAAACTGTAAGTGGGATGATGTTATTGTCATCTTGGATGATGATGATGTTGAAGACATCCCAACGCCTATTAATAATGGTGGGAATTAATATAAGATTTAATTTTGTAAACCTTTTTACTACCATCTATATAAGCATTTTTTTTTTAATTCTTTTTCTAATATCACATTTAGTTTCACACACATAAGTGTGGTTCTCTATCAATAACTTTCTGGCTTCTTCATCACTCACTCCAAAGTTAGTAACTGCCAAGCACCATCACCATTCCGATCATCAACATTACCTCCCGATCACCATCACCATTCCGATCATCATCTCATCATCCCTCAAAGTTATCATCCTTTTTATGGCTTTCTTTTGATTTAAATGAACCGTTTTGATTCAGAAGCCGATTTGATTGATATTTAATGCTGTTGAATCGGTTGATAATTATATGGATCAAGTTGTTTAGCATTTCTTGTGATTAAGTTGTACACCAAGTGTTTGATGAAATGTCTGAGCCAAAAATATTTGATAGTCTTGTTATCTGTTATTTTGCTTATTAATTAAGTTGCTAGTTGAATTTTTGTTTTTGCTTGAATTTTGCTTATTAATCAGACATAATGCTATTTTTATGTCTAATTGCTATTTTGTATCTATATCAGTTGTGATATTTTGTTAAAAATGGTCTAACACTAGGGTTTGATTTTGATGTTTATATCACTTGTGATATTTTGTTAATACTGATGCAATAGTTGGGTTTGATTTTGATGTTTATATCACTTGTGATATTCTGTTAAATTTTCTGAAATATCACAAATGATAATAGTGATAATAATGTTCTCATATGGTTTTCTTACTGCAAACCTATTTGCATGCTCTATTATCAACTTATTTTGGTCATTTATTTTATGAAGAAGGATCTTTGCAGTATATCTCATTCTCATGTTGTTAATCTTTTTGGAGGAACCTTTGATATCACAAGTGACATCTCAAATGTGTCGGCTTCTTCTTTTTGTTGAATCAATGGTAATGGAGGAACATGTTATATCATATGTGATAGCATGTGTTATATCACAGGTGATATCACGTGTGATATCATTGGTGATATCACGTACTAAACAATGATCAATTTTCAATCTTAACCTCTTTTGTTACTGGTATGTGTAAAATCACATACCTTTTATATATCTAAAACGGACTCAAAAGAAAAACTGATCATAAAAGCCATATATATGCTTGTTTTTTGTTTGTGCATGTGCAGGTAATGGATATAAGAAATGGACAAAAAGAAAAGACAAAACGGACAAAACCGAGCACGGGAATGGAAAGAACGTGATAAGCGAGAGCCGGGGATAATTTCTATATTTTTGATCAACCTTTAACCCAAAAATACCAAAACATAACCCAAATGTTAAATCAATTATACCATTGGTCCCAAAATCCATTTTCACCATTAGTCCTTTTTATTTTGCAAAATTAGTCCTTGATTTAACTTTGTTAAAATCCTAAGACTTATAATAAAACCAATCCGGCTCAATCCCTTTATAAACCCAATCCAAATCCAATAAACCCATCCAAAACCCGACCGGCCCACACCTCCTTATTTATAAAACCCGGTCAACCAAAGTCAAAATTAAAAGAAGGCGCGTAAAATAGATAATTACTGTTCATCATCCCTTTCCCCCATTTACCCTGCTCACCTCCCCAATTACCCAAACAATTAATCCTTCTAGAATCTCTGACAAGGCAGAAGGAATGACACTTAATCTGTCTTCTATAAGCTTTATAGTCATTTTACTGCTATACCCTCCAAACATTTGTTTACAATTATAAATATATCTTTTTATGTCATTTTACATTTTATAATTACATTTAACAGCTAACTTACCAAACACATTTATTGAAAAAAAGATACAGCTTGTAGCTAATGTTAACAGCTTTGCAGTTTGCAGCAGCTAGTTTTGCCAAACATACCCGTAAGCAAAAATATGATATTGAGCTAAAATTTAAAAGTTTGATGGGTATTGTGGTATTTTATTGGGACCATGACTAATAGTAACCATTTAAGAAAGTTTTCAGAGTAGATACAAAAATTTTGTCTAGTACTCTACTACTCCGTAATACTTTTCTTGTTTACATTTGCTTGTTTTTTTTTTGAAATATAAGAGACTATAAAAGGCCGCAAAATCTAATTTTTCTTGTTTGTATAGTATTATATATTATGAAGACGTTATTAAAAAAGTGAAATTTTTTAAAACCATTAGAACTATTTTTCCTGTGTAAGATAAAGAGAGGTGGGATAGGATGTGACAAAAGGGCAGGATGTGAGAAAAAGATAGAAAGATAAAAGCGAAATGACAATTTTAGATGATGAACACTTGTTTGTATTAGTGCAAAAAATTGCTATCACTCTATAGGGATTTTTCTTTTGTTAGATTCTTTCTTCTCCGGTCTATGCCATCTTTTTCGACAAATTAACAGACTTCGAGGTCTTCTTTACCGTCTATAGTTTATCTTAAAATACATTCCCATATAATTTTATAGCCGCAGAAATTCTGACCCATTTTAAGTATGAACGAGTCAATGTGCAGTGGCGGAGCCAGAAAGTATTACGTGGGAGGGCCGAAACAAAATTTTTTCCAAAAAAAAATGTCATAAAAGCCATATATATGCTTGTTTTTTGTTTGTGCATGTGCAGGTAATGGATATAAGAAATGGACAAAAAGAAAAGACAAAACGGACAAAACCGAGCACGGGAATGGAAAGAACGTGATAAGCGAGAGCTGGGGATAATTTCTATATTTTTGATCAACCTTTAACCCAAAAATACCAAAACATAACCCAAATGTTAAATCAATTATACCATTGGTCCCAAAATCCATTTTCACCATTAGTCCTTTTTATTTTGCAAAATTAGTCCTTGATTTAACTTTATTAAAATCCTAAGACTTATAATAAAACCAATCCGGCTCAATCCCTTTATAAACCCAATCCAAATCCAATAAACCCATCCAAAACCCGACCGGCCCACACCTCCTTATTTATAAAACCCGGTCAACCAAAGTCAAAATTAAAAGAAGGCGCGTAAAATAGATAATTACTGTTCATCATCCCTTCCCCCCTTTTACCCTGCTCACCTCCCCAATTACCCAAACAATTAATCCTTCTAGAATCTCTGACAAGGCAGAAGGAATGACACTTAATCTGTCTTCTATAAGCTTTATAGTCATTTTACTGCTATACTCTCCAAACATTTGTTTACAATTATAAATATGTCTTTTTATGTCATTTTACATTTTATAATTACATTTAACAGCTAACTTACCAAACACATTTATTGAAAAAAAGATACAGCTTTGCAGTTTGCAGCAGCTAGTTTTGCCAAACATATCCGTAAGCAAAAATATGATATTGAGCTAAAATTTAAAAGTTTGATGGGTATTGTGGTATTTTATTGGGACCATGACTAATAGTAACCATTTAAGAAAGTTTTCAGAGTAGATACAAAAATTTTGTCTAGTACTCTACTACTCCGTAATACTTTTCTTGTTTACATTTGCTTGTTTTTTTTTTGAAATATAAGAGAGTAAGAGACTATAAAAGGCCGCAAAATCTCATTTTTCTTGTTTGTATAGTATTATATATTATGAAGACGTTATTAAAAAAGTGAAATTTTTTAAAACCATTAGAACTATTTTTCCTGTGTAAGATAAAGAGAGGTGGGATAGGATGTGACAAAAGGGCAGGATGTGAGAAAAAAGATAGAAAGATAAAAGCGAAATGACAATTTTAGATGATGAACACTTGTTTGTATTAGTGCAAAAAAATTGCTATCACTCTATAGGGATTTTTCTTTTGTTAGATTCTTTCTTCTCCGGTCTATGCCATCTTTTTCGAAAAATTAACAGACTTCGAGGTCTTCTTTACCGTCTATAGTTTATCTTAAAATACATTCCCATATAATTTTATAGCCGCAGAAATTCTGACCAATTTTAAGTATGAACGAGTCAATGTGCGGTGGCGGAGCCAGAAAGTATTACGTGGGAGGGCCGAAACAAAATTTTTTCCAAAAAAAATCAACACACTTAACTAATACGGATTAATATATTTAGGAGCTTTTTGGTATTAGTTAAATAATAGTTGGGGCTTTCGTAGGCCAGTTTATTTTATTGGGCTTTAAGTTATGAGATGACCAAACTTAAATATTGTTTTTTTAGCACTTGAAATGCAAAAGATTATACATTAGCGGGCCTAATTCAAGGAGGGCAGCACCCTTGGTGTAGTTCCGCCCATGTCAACGTGGGATATGTTTCATCTCTGACGGGTCAAACCAGTAAAAATAAAAAATAGTTAGCTAAAGGAAACGGGTCAAAAGGGGTTGAAGGTTTCACATCGTGTACAATTTATTCAATATCATTGGTTGATAAGAATATGTATTTTGTCATCATACGTGTCACACTGATTATTTCTAATAAGATTTAATGAAATTTTGGACCAAAGGATTTTCTGGAAAACCAATTGGACCCGTACCCAGAAGTTAATTGTTTTGACCCGTTACTAATCAACCTGCCCATGTTGCCACCTCTATCGTTTTCACTAAGCACAACAAAGAGAAATTAGCTAGATATCCTATGAATAGTTAGAGACAACAAGACTCGTGCATTTTTTGGATCGCCAACTTCAACTAAATCCTCCAACTGTAGGTCTCGATGTATGAAGTTATAGCCAGCATTCCAGTTTCCCTGACATTTCCCTTGTGCTGTCGATGTTCATACAAGCCTTCTTACTACCTTATTCACCTTTTTCCCTATCTGAAAACAACAGTACATTAGTTACTCCATACCTTAGGTCACTGTTTACTTTGAATATCTTTTATGTGCACTCACTATTTACTTAATTTCTTGATGTAAGAATAAATTCTAACTGATATACAAATTTCCCGTTGGTAATTTTTTTAATGTAAAACTTGAATAATTTAAAGAAATTACCAAAAAGATTCATAATACACATAACTGTATTATTCTAGAAAGCTAGCAATCTTCATTGATATAAATTATTTCCTTATTTAATAACAGCAGGACAAGAAAAAAAAACAAAAAAAGTTTCTTAAACTTTATGACTTATGACTAGACATCATTCAAAATTGATCAAGCTAGCATCAAGTTACCGATACATGCATCTTCATTCAAAGTCGATCATCCGCTGACAATAAATCTTTGACTTGGCGCATTGTTGGCCTTTCCTGTGGGTTGTAGTTCAAACATGCCCGTGAGACATTCAAAATTGAATGAGCTAGTTTCTCAACTAGAGATGATGGTGGCGGAATCCGTCTATCTCCTACATTGGCTAGCAATAGATCATCAGTAGACAATGTTGGTAGACATGATATAAGTTCTCCAGGATGCTTTCCCATAATCACTTCTAGTGCAACAACTCCAAAACTATACACATCACATTTCTCTGTCGCCACCATCGTATAAGCAAGTTCTACATGAAAGGAAACATGAGAATACAAAAAAAAAATTGTTATCTCAGATCGTGATTAAATGTAACATCGATGAATCTGAAACTTGAGAATAAGTACGTATATATAACTTTAAATTATATGGTAGTTACCTGGCGCAACATAGCCATAGGTGCCTACAACAGCAGTCCAATTGGATGAATCCAGCTTTAGAAGCTTTGCTGTTCCAAAATCCGAGATATGTGCCTCATAATCAGAATCGAGAAGGATATTAGCTCCAGAAATGTCTCTATGAATTATAGGTGGTGAGCAATCATGGTGCATATAAGCCAAACCATTCGCTACAGCCCTTACAATTCTTACTCTTTTTAGCCAATCCATTTCCTTTGCTGTGATATCGCTACTTAAGAGCGATTTTAGACTTCCCTTCTCAAGATATTCATAAATCAAAAATGAGTGACGAGCATGGAAGCAATATCCACAGAGTTTAACTATGTTCCTGTGCCTTACGTTTGTTAATGCTCGTACCTCATTTAGGAAGCCTATATGATCATCATTCTCAGATGATGAATGAAGCTTCTTGACAGCTACTAAATTGTTGGGTTCTAACTCAGCTTTATACACAGTACCATATCCTCCCATCCCAATACAATATGCACCATCAAAATCATTTGTTGCCTTGATGATTTCATCATACATTGCTTGTCCATCAAAACTTGTTATTGAGAAAAATTTGCCACCTTCTTCGCCTGATCGTTTCTGTGGAGAAGTTCTCTTTCTACGTCGACAAGCAATGAGGCCACACATGAATAAACCAAGTAAAAGACCCGCAAAAAGTGGCACCGTAGTTACAAGGATGAGCTTATGATGAAAATGATTATTTTTCTTCATTACTATTTGACTTTCACAAAGTTTCAAACCTGTAACATTTCCACAAAGATGACGATTTCCTTGTAATGCTTCTCCAGACACATTTAGAAAGACAGCATAAGGGGGAACCGGACCTATGAGCTCATTGTAAGACAGGTCCATGTCAATCCCTCTTGGCAATTTACTGAAACCATTAGGAATTGAACCAGATAGCTTATTGTGAGAAAGATTCATCATTACCAGACTTTTTAAACTTCCAATTTCCGATGGTATCTCTTGTGTGAAGGAATTCCAAGATAAATCAAGAACATTGAGTTGACTTAATTTACCGATCTCCGATGGGATCTTTCCGCTGAGCTTGTTATTACTAAGATATATGCGAGTGATTTGTACCCAATCGCCAATATATCNTCTTTGTCGCCACCATCGTATAAGCAAGCTCTACATGAAAGGAAACATGAGAATACAAAAAAAAAAAATATTGTTATATCAGATCGTGATTAAATGTAACATCGATGAATCTGAAACTTGAGAATAAGTACGTATATATAACTTCAAATTATATGGTAGTTACCTGGCGCAACATAGCCATAGGTGCCTACAACAGCAGTCCAATTGGATGAATCCAGCTTTAGAAGCTTCGCTGTTCCAAAATCCGAGATATGTGCCTCATAATCAGAATCGAGAAGGATATTAGCTCCAGAAATGTCTCTATGAATTATAGGTGGTGAGCAATCATGGTGCATATAAGCCAAACCATTCGCTACAGCCCTAACAATTCTTACTCTTTTTAGCCAATCCATTTCCTTTGCTGTGATATCGCTACTTAAGAGCGAATTTAGACTTCCCTTCTCAAGATATTCATAAATCAAAAATGAGTGACGAGCATGGAAGCAATATCCATAGAGCTTAACTATGTTTCTGTGCCTTATGTTTGTTAATGCTCGTACCTCATTTAGGAAGCCTATATGATCATCATTCTCAGATGACGAATGAAGTTTCTTGACAGCTACTAAATTGTTGGGTTCTAACTCAGCTTTATACACAGTACCATATCCTCCCATCCCAATACAATATGCACCATCAAAATCATTTGTTGCCTTGATGATTTCATCATACATCGCTTGTCCATCAAAACTTGTTATTGAGAAAAATTTGCCACCTTCTTCGCCAGATGGTTTCTGTGGAGAAGTTCTCTTTCTACGTCGACAAGCAATGAGGCCACACATGAATAAACCAAGTAAAAGACCCGCAAAAAGTGGCACCGTAGTTACAAGGATGAGCTTATGATGAAAATGATTATTTTGTTCATTACTATTTGACTTTCACAAAGTTTCAAACCTGTAACATTTCCACACAGATGACGATTTCCTTGTAATGCTTCTCCAGACACATTTAGAAAGACAGCATAAGGGGGAACCGGACCTGTGAGCTCATTGTAAGACAGGTCCATGTCAATCCCTCTTGGCAAGTTACTGAAACCATTAGGAATTGAACCAGATAGCTTATTGTGAGAAAGATTCATCATTACCAGACTTTTTAAACTTCCAATTTTCAATGGTATCTCTTGTGTGAAGGAATTCCAAGATAAATCAAGAACATTGAGTTGACTTAATTTACCGATCTCCAATGGGATCTTTCCGCTGAGCTTATTATTACTAAGATATATGCGAGTGATTTGTACCCAATCACCAATATATCTTTGTAATGACCCGTTTAACCTATTTTTGGATAGGTCAAGAGTAAGGAGACCATGCAGTAATCCAAGCTCTTGAGGTATAACACCTGAAAGGTTGTTATCGCTCAAGTTTAAATTTAACAAACTTTTCATCTCCCCTAACTCCTTTGGGATTTGGCCAGACAACTGATTTGTGTCCAGCTGTAGCTGAAACAATTGTTGACTTCCGATTCCTTGTGGTATAGGACCGGATAACTTGTTCTCACTGAGATACAGACTCTGCAGGCTTCTCAGGTTTTTAAACGATGAAGGAATTGAACCATTGAGTTGATTTGCGTTCAAAGCTAATCTAGTGAGAGACTTCATATTCCCTAATTCAATTGGAATGGGTCAAGAGAGTTGATTTGTGTACAAATAAAGCATATACAAAGACTTCAAATCACCCAATGATGAAGGAATTGAACCATTGAGTTGATTTTCGCTCAAATCTAATTCAATGAGAGACTTCATATTCCCTAATTCAATTGGAATGGGTCGAGAGAGTTGGTTTTTGTGCAGATAAAGGTAATTCAAAGACTTCAAATCACCCAACGACAAATGAATTGAACCATTGAGTTGATTTTCGCTCAAATCTATTTCAGTGAGAGACTTCATATTCCATAATTCAATTGGAATGGGTCCAGAGAGTTGATTTTTGTTCAATTCTAATTTGGTGAGAGACTTCAAATTCCCTAATTCAACTGGAATGGGTCCAGAGAGTTGATTTTGCCACAAATAAAGGAATTCCAAAGACTTCAAATCACCCAACCATGAAGGAATTGAACCATTGAGTTGATTTTGGCACAAAGATAATACAGTGAGAGACTTCAAATTCCTAATTCAATTGGAATGGGTCCAGAGAGTTGATTTTGCTACAAATAAAGGATAGTTAAAGACTTCAAATTACCCAACGATGAAGGAATTAAACCATTGAGTTGATTATTGCTCAATTCTAAATCAATTAGAGACTTCAAATTCCCTAATTCAATTGGAATGGGTCCAGACAGTTGATTTTGGCCCAAATAAAGGAATTCCAAAGACTTCAAATTCCCTAATTCAATTGGAATGGGTCCAGAGAGTTGATTTGTGTACAAATAAAGGATATTTAAAGATTTCAAATCACCCAACGATGAAGGAATTGAACCATTGAGTTGATTTTCACCCAAAGATAATTTAGTGAGAGACTTCATATTCCCAAATTCAGTAGGAATGGGCCCAGATAACTGATTTTGCCACAAACTAAGGAGTTTCAAAGACGTCAAATCACCCAACGATGAAGGAATTGAGCCAGAAATATTGTTGGAACCGAGGCTTAGCCTCTCAAGTGAGACAATATTCCCTATTTCTTGTGGAATTACACCAGAAAACTGATTGGTTGAAAAATTAAGATAGACAAGTTTGGACAGGAGTCCGATTTCTGGTGGGATGGGACCAAAAAAGCTGTTTACACTAAGCTCAAAATGGGTAAGATTGCCTAGAATAGAGAACGGGAACTGGTGAAGCGTACCTTTTAACTCAGACATCGAGAAGTTCAACCTGTTAATGTTCCCATCAGCGTTGCAAGCAATTCCAAACCAAGAAGGGCACGAAGCGGGTGCAGTAGTATTCGTTGGAAGGGGTGTCCAAGAAGATAGAATTTGGGAGTTGTTTGGGATTTTAAGGCTTGCTTTCCATTTTTGAAGAGCATTTGCTTCCTCCAAAGAAGCGGAAGTGAAGTTTGGTATAAATGAGAGTGCAATGAGTAGTAGAGCTAGACATAAAAGTAAGAACTTTGTAGCAGCCATTACTTGCTTTTGCATGTTCTTTTCTGTAAAGTGAAGGTTCGTATGTGTTTATTTATACTTGAGCTACTCTTTTCTCATAAATCATTTTCCAATTCTCAGAAATTAAATTTTAGGTGGTGTTATATTATTCCACAAAGATTGTTTTACTTGAGAAATTACTGTCCCTTTTGGAGAATACTTTAACTGCATGTGTAGTACTTTAATCTCTTTATAAACGAGTATTCTTTTTTTGTTTTCAAATCAGTTCCAGTAAAAGCTTTGATAAAAAATGATCTAGAATGTGTGATCAACTGTGAAACTATATATGTGCTTTGTACAGATCCTGGTGCGAAAGTAGAAAAAAAGGCCTAAACGAGCTCAAATTATTCCCGTTTAAAGTCAAATTGTTCTTCCTACAAGAATCTATACAAAAAACTAAACGATATTAATACATAATGAAAAAAATTGCGATGCACAACTATTATAACTATAATTAGTAAAGATGTTAAAAAATGTAATAGATAAATCTTATTTAACAAAACCTTCGAATTAAGCATGTCAAGATAGACATTTACAGTCTTAATGAATTGTATTATTAAAATTAGATAATATACACTTTTTATGCACAAATAAATTAAAATTTAGATATATTGTGACATATGTTAAAACACATTTTGTAAAAATTTATGTCATAGCCCCGTGTGAGCACGTTAATTATCTATAAGAAAAATAGCCTCTAACTTAATCATTATTATGAAAAGTCCACATCTGTTATTGTTATGCAAATGGTCCTTTTAGTTAATGATGTGTAGGGTCCTATGTCCTAATAGTGTTTAAAAGTGAATGTGAGAACTTAAGAGCAAAATTCGCGAATAGACAAATTTCTACTTTTTTTTAAAGTCAAGGCTATACTAAGGGTGTGTTTGATAGGCTCTTAATTAAATATATTCAGCACTTAATACTGAATCAGTCAAAGGTTATCTTGTCAGGTAGAGAAAAAAATGGTACTAAGTGGGCCAGACCAATTTTGAGTGTTATGCAAAGACTAATATTAAATGATAGTGTTTGAAAGTGTGAATGTGAGAACTGGGAAAAGAGCAAAATTCGCGAATAGACAAATTTCTACTTTTTTTTTTTTTAAGTCAAGGCTATACTAAGGGTGTGTTTGATAGGCTCTTAATTAAATATATTCAGCACTTAATACTGAATCGGTCAAAGGTTAGAGCATCTACAATGGTAGAAACCACCAATAGCTTTTTGCAATTACACCTTGTACTTTTTATTAACTTTTACATATCAAAAAGCTTTTATTAGAAATCCTCTCCAATGGTAAAAGCTTTTTAGAAAAGCTTTTTTGGAAGACCAATTGATTTAGCAAGAGGAGTAATCTGCATAAATTGACTATAATATTATTATAGTACAAAGCTTCAACCGCTAGTAAAATTAGAAGTCATTTTGAAAAGCTTTTGAAAAAGCTCACAATTGCATTGGTAAAAAGTCTTTCAAAGACTTTTTGAAATAGTAAAAAGCTTTTAGTAAACCTTGCCATTGCGTATGCTCTCTGGTAGAGAAAAAAAGGGTACTCAGTGGGCCAGACCAATTTTGAGTGGGCCGCCTCCCGTACGCTTGCTCAGTGCTTCAACATCTTCTAATTTCTCTTAAATGCCCTTTTTTCATACTCAATCTCCTAAACTTGCTCACCAATCGCCCCCAACTAACGAAAAAATTTCTCATGCTTAATTAGTTCGTAATTTATATTGTATTATGAAATTTTTATAAGACAATTTACTTTTCTTTGTTTATTCCAACATTACTATCTTTATATTATATTTTTATTCGAGTTAATGAATTTTTTTCCAGAGATTCCTCATTCAGAACAGTTATCAAATAGTCACTTTTACTCAGAATGAGATTCACTCAGCATCTTGGAATCATTCAGAAGTTTTTTTTTTTTTTTTTTTTTTTTTATCAAACAGCCCCTAAAAGCAGCCGAACTATAAGGGGGAAAGAAAGAACACGAATTGCTTCCAAGATAGAAGCTAAAAAATACAAGAAGGCTTAATAGACAAAGATGCCACCAAACTTTTCCAAAAATGCGTGTAAGGTAACGAAATTTCATTTTGTTTACTTGGATTACTTAAGTTATGAACCATGACATTTGAGTCACTACAACAACAACAACAACAACATACCCAATCCCGCCGAAGCTGGGTATGGGGGAGGTAGAATGTAGACAGATCCTACCCCTACCCCCGGATACACCCGGGAATAGAGAGACGGCTTCCAATGAGACCTCCGGCAAGTGCATGTGTGCGGGTGAAAAGGAAAAGCAAAAGAGCAAAAGACAGTAAACAACAAGCAAAAGCATGCAAACAAAAGCAGGAAACACAAACACAAACGCACGGGGCCTATAGCTAAGGCAAAGCAAAAGCAAGAAAAGCAAGCAAACCTAAAAACGCAAGGGACAAGAAAAGCAGGCAACTCAAGGGGAGAAACACAAAACAAGGAAAACAACGCAAGGGGCCTAAAAACTAAGGCAAAGCACCTACCCCACTAATCGCCCAAAACCTAAACCCACTAACTACCTAGCCGAAACTACCCGGCGATCCTAATTCTATCTCTCCACGCCTTCCTATCTGAGGTCATGTCCTCGGACAAGAAAAGCTCCCGCATATCGAGCTTAAGTCTATCTTCCCATCTGAGTTTGGGTCTACCCCTTCTTCTCACGCCATGACATTTGAGTCACTAAACTGACAAAATATACATACACATCACCGAACTTGAAAAATGCAACATTTGTGTTACTTAACATAGCAAAAAATATGTGTTTAAGTCACTCCAATTAACATTGAAATTATAGAACAATGTTTTTCTTAATAGCAAATAAGGGATCAAAATGAGAGTTTATTACCTTAAGCGGATTTTTTTTTTTTTGAAAAGTTTAGTTGCGATATAGTAGCGCATAATTGTATAGTGGCACATAATTGTATAGTGACGGAATTTTATAGTCAACCACTCGAACCACTTCATAAATCTTGATGTACCTTCGTTTATCTCAAACGTTATAGTCTATCACTCTAATCTAGCTAGGCTAATTGTAACAATATCCAGCCACAAATGGATGTGATTACTTATCAGTTCCTAGATGTTCTCAATTACAAACACAATTCACTCACATATTGATTACAATAGCGTAATATACAAAGTTGGTAGAAACTATGTACAATAACTAGTGATTTTGTTTAAACATACGATATTCTTTCATAAAAAGCTAGTTTGAGGAGTACCTACTATATTCTTGCATTTTTATGTATATCAAGCAAGTCCAATAGATTGTTTATTTATTTCCTTCAATCACATAAATTTTAACATTACCTCTCATGTTCAAGTTGAACATGAGAGGATCTCAATCCATCAAACAATACCATTGTTTGCATAGTCAACTTGTAACTATTTGAATCCTCACTTGTCTAGTTAGCAATAAAATACAACTCGAATCAAACATTCTCACACATAAAGTCAATAAATATAAGAAATGAGTTGAAACAAAAAACAAAAATCCATTATAAGTAACAACCGGTGTTTAATAGTAACTTGCCCCCCTAACGAACATCATTATATGTAACTCATATCTTATTACAAAATTAAGAAACAAAAAATACTTCTAAATATAAATATGTATAACCACCAGTGTTCAATAGTAACGAGTATATAGGTACCCGCGCGTTGCGGTGGGGCCAATTTGTTGTCGATGCATGTATTTTTTTGGTTGCAGAATTGTCTTTTTATAAGATTTTTTTTAGTTCAATATTTTATATGAATCGTACGTAAGTCAAAAATATTGCAACATTGAGTTCTTTTTGTCCGCAATTTGAATGCCTTATCAACAACATATCTTTTATAAGGAAATCGGTAGATATTCGCAAGATATTTGATAAATAAAGTTTATTATTTAAAAAAAACGTAAATAGCTAAAAGTACAGGGAGGTTGTCATAACTTTTTTATGAAAACTATTTTTTAAATAAACTTTAGGATGGTTTTAAAATTATAGGGCAGGTTAAGGGTGTGTTTTGAATTTTTTTTTTCTTTCTTTTTTAAAATATATATTAAACTTTAATAATTTTTATAAAATCGTATGTACATCAAAATTATATCAATATTTGGCTAGTTTTGTTCGTAATCAAAAGGCCTTTTCATTGGTATATTTTTTATTAAAGAAGTCGTTAGATATTTGTTGGATATTTGATGATTAATATTTGTTATATAGAAAAGTCGCAAATAGTAGAAAGTTCATGGTAGTTTTCATAACTCGTTACATAGTTTGGGGGTTGTTTTGTAAATTTTTTCTTTTATTAAACGAAACAAAGCCACAACGTTTCGGCGGAACTTGGACCGGGCTATTTTACTTATTGGGCGGTTTTAAATTTGTTGGGTCTAAACGACGACGTTTAGAGAGGGAAATGTATATATAGGGTAATTACCAAGAACCACACTAGAGCTGTTTTTTATCAGTTTATGTTACGCTTTCATAAATAATACTAGCAAAACTTTACTCTGAGTTTTCACCAGGAATAGGTGAAACCCAATGATGACTATCACCACGTTTTTTCTAAGATTCAAGCTTTGCTTCTTTAGGCTCGAACCCAACTGTGTCTCCATGTAAATTCTAACCACAAACCCATAAACAGAACTAAAGTAGTGTTTGTTAAACAGCATCAACCCATTTTGGTTTGAATTTTTCTATGGATACGTATTAAGAACTCAACTTATGAAGGACTATTTGGAGACTTGTTTTCCACCTTATACGAGAAGAATGTCATTCCTGGAATTGGAACTAATATCAGAAACTATAAAATTTGCAAGTTAGATTGACGAATGTGTCCACACTGTATTATTTTTTTTTTATCCTGTCTTTATAAAATGGTACTCGAAAAACGCAATCCTTATCGTTTCTAAGCAAGTTCCTGAGCTAAAGTTATCTATGATATATGGCATTATGGGTTCACAAGATTTTCTTTAATTTATAATTGTTGAAGGGTTTTTTCATTTTTTTATCAAATAGTCTGGAAAGATGTTTATTTTCAACGTTTCTTGGGAAGTCTCGGTTTAAAATTACCAAATGGACTTTATGTATATTAAAACTCACCTGATGGTTCTCCTTTCTTGCATAATTTCAGCCTGCCATAAGCACAATGAGATTAAAGAAGGGATTACTTGTCAACACAAACATTCTCATATACAGATAAACTAATCCGAGTGATAAGATTATGTACCAGACATTACATGACGTAGGTAGTTACATCTTTGGCTTCGTATCTCATTTACAACCTTGTTTAGCTTCTTTGACAAGGGCTTTTCATATTGCTTCAGTACCAACTGTATCGAAAATTTTGAGTTAGACAGATGATTGATTAATCGATAGACCTTCTGAAAGTGTTACTCTAGCAAACATCTGGAGCCACAAAAAACTATGCAATGAGCGAGCATATACAGATGCCAACTTCGACCCATTTGCATACATATGGTTTAATTTGCGTAGTATAGTATTTTATCACAAATGAGTCCGTTATACTAACTTTAATAGCAGGCAAAAGTGGAACAGATCAAATGGCTCAAACAGGTTGAAAGTTGTCGACAGTGTATTAAAAAATTTAAATAAAAAAAAAAATGTTCCAAGCTAACCAAAGCCCGTTTAGACCCATTACTAGATGATAACATCAAAAAATGACTATATTTCTTACCCAATATTCCTCATTATTCGCTCGTAATTATGACTTTTATATGTGATATGATAGTGAATTGCTTTCTATTTGAATAGTTGGACGATTTCGAGCAATGAAATGTAAAGATGGTTATTTAGACCAAATACTGGAAGAAACGCATGATATTTGGAAACAGGCCGAATATATGACGTATCCATGGATGATAGTTACGGCGCATTGCATTAAAGACTGATGAATAGTATCTCTGACACGAAAATTACGACGGATATGATGCGACCTTGATACGCCGCATATATTAATAACGTGTTAACCAAGTGTTGTGACCGCCTCATGTATACGGCGTAATGACCCCGATGAGTATACGCCGTAACCATCACTATATTATGAAGGAATTATTTACCGAGAGTGTATTGCGCCGTAGCGCCTAACTTACTATTACGCCGTATAGGTGCCGAGCCCAACAAAACTATAAATACCCCCACATTATCATTCAGCAGGGGTGCCTCTTTTTCCCTAAGTCGACTAGGATTTGGAGAAACCCCATTTTTCCTCTTAGAAGGCTTGAAATAAGGAGGAAGAAGGATCAAGAACTAAAGTATACTTTTAGCTAAAAGAATTGTAAATGTCAAAGGTCGAAAAGATAAAGCAATTCCTTATGGCATGTTGTTGACTCGTCTTTATCGTTTTGTCATAGATTCTTTTCCACATCTTAGTACTAATCAATACACCTTGGTTCCCTTTTTATTATAGTCAATTTCATTACTGAACTAGCCAAAACTTAAAGCATAACAAATGAGTAGACTCACAGGGCTAGAATTTTCATTTTTACCTCAAGTCAATCTTATAAACGATTATTTCTCTATGACCCTTTACAATCAACCCATTTTCTGAAAACCTTGTTGTCCCCAAAAGTTAATTTGTCCAAAACGACCCAAAAGTCAACCTAATCTATACAAAACACTTTTATGACTCGTCATCAACTTATTAAACATCTTAAACATCATTTTACAATAGTTCTATAAGTAATCTTACTAGTTTAAGCACTTTATAAGCTAGTACCAAACACCCCTCAACTTATTATCCTTATGCATAAACACCAACAACTGTTATGAATTCTTCTACACTAATAACCACAATCCATTCGCATAAATCTTGACATGTTCACAACATAACAAAGCTTTTAATATCATAATTCACCATAACTAAAAATAGGTTTACATAACACCTCAAGTAGCATAAACTCCAAAAATAACACTAATCAAGAACTTAGTATGAAATTACCTTGTAAGAGACGGAATTCCTAACACTTGAACACTTCTTGAATAACTTAATCACACCAATTCTCTTGCACTTGAAACATCAAACCCTTGTAGTAGATTTTCCTTAATGATATGTTAATGGTAATTTCCTTCCAAAAGCATCTAATGAAGCCATATACAGACACACATGTCTGTTTATGAGGTCAAATTCTGAGTTCTATGAGTTAATAGGACCCAATGGCATTAATGGTAATTCTGCTTCTAAAGTATACTTTGCATTGTTAGTCCATGTCATTAAATATTTTGCACCGTTAGTCCCTGTCATTAAATATTTTGTATCGTTAGTCCTTTTTCGTTAACTATTTGCACTAGAAGTCCTTATTTCTATTATAAACTAACGGGAAGACTTTTTTAATATTCTAATAGCAATATAAAAGTCTATTACTAAAACTTATAAAAGTCGGGGTGTTACATACAAAGTCCAAAATCCTCAATTCATTCATCTAAAAAATTGGTCTAACTGTTTCGACTTGTAGGTATGAGTTTAAAAAAAATGTCCAAAATTTTATGGTGTATGACGTATGAGCTATTTGTTAAAAGAGATATACCGAGTACTTATTGCATTTTCAAACAGTTTTTATTGGTGTGTAGAATGAGAGATGGAGATGAAGATGAATATGAGAAACATGATGAGATTAATTCTAAGAGGCTATGATGATAGAAATTGAATCGAGTAAAGTTGAGATTATTTGCATCTTGGTGAGGTAACTTACTAAGTTTGCAGCCATGTTGTAGTGATCCTTTTTTTAACGTTTACACATGTGAGCCTTCCAACCCCCTTTAGGCATTTGATGTTAGTGTTTTAGGATACTAATATGTGATGTGCTTTAGGTGTTTGATGTTTTATGTATAATATTTTTCAGGCTTTTCGTGCATTGTTGGTGTTATGTAGTGTTCATGGAGTTTTGGGATGGGGGTTGCATATGCAATTTTTTTTGGTTTTGTGATGCATTGTGTGTATCCTCGAATGTTCAACCATTAGAGTTGTTACGCTTCATCCCCAATTAAGCTTAGAAAACGGTGCCAAGTGCTAATTTTATGCGGTGTGTATAATTTGTTCTCATAGATGTTGATTTCATTGGTATTATAGGCATTGTTTTATTTGGTTATGATGAGCTTTTAAGTTTGTTGCACACAATAGAAGTACGGTTGAGTGTGACATTAAGTCGGCTCGGCAACCTTTATGATCACAGGTGATGACGTATGGTATGGATTCGGGTCACGCATCCATCCAATACGCAAGCCCATCACGAATGGGCCATTATGACGATATTTGCAGCCCACGAGGCCCGCGAATACAGAACTATACTTAAGCCCACCACGAGTGGACTGTTTAGCTAACACCTAGGCCCACGTAGGCCCAAGCCCGGACACGGGCACTTGCCCGGTATGCGATATCTTCTATTATTTTGGTAGATATCGGATACCGAAGATAGGGGAACACGAAACCAACTAGGGTTTCGTGTGTATAAATAGAGGCCTCCTCAGTCCTCTACAGGTACGATACTAAACCCTAAGCTACAAGCCTTAAACCTAAACACGATTACTTACTCTCACGCCGGAGGATAATCGGGGGAAACAATCCCTCGATAAGCCTAACGGTGTTTGTCGTTTT
>LBNU01038507.1:0-12753 GCA_014162995.1 Artemisia annua
GATCTGGATAGCACGGAGTGGGCAATAGCATGGCATGGATAATAATAATCTACTTACTTTCTTTCAGAATAAAAACATGTTCTTAAACTTATAAACATGTCTTGTATTTCAGATAAATGATATTTTAAATAAATTAAACTTTTATATATCATTTTGTGTCGTTTATTATAATTGTGACAAAGATCCTTGAAGTAATACCCCGAAAGTCTTCCGCTGTCATTGTTAAGTCTTCCGCTGTTATTGACAACTTTTGGGGGGTGTTACACCATAAAGAGCTTTGACCACCTATAAACATAGTCAGGGTGATCTGGATCTTCAAAACCTTTGGGTTGAGTGACATAAACTTCTTCTTCAATCTCACCATACAAGAATGCACCTTTGACATCCATCTGATACACAGTAAAGCCCTTGTAAGATGCATAGGCCAAGAAAATCCTAATGGCCTCAACTCTAGCAACAGGTGCAAAAACTTCATTATAATCTATTCCCTCTTCTTGCCTGAACCCCTGAGCCACCAATCTTGCCTTGTTTTTGACTACTATACCCCTTTCATCTCTTTTATTCTTCAAAATTCATTTTGTCCCAATTGCATACTTTCCATCTGGTAAAGGAACCAATATCCAAACCTGCTGATTCTTGAATTGTTGCATTTCCTCTTGCATTGCCTCAAGCCAACTAGAATCTGCAAGAGCTTGTGGAACACTGGTTGGTTCCATTTGGGAGAGAAAACAAGCAACCAGACAGTGTTGAAAGTCTGTATGATTGTCTCTCTGCTGCTGGGAAACATAAGACATAAAAGCAACTTCTCCATACTTTATCTTTTACACTGTGCTTCTAGTTCGAACAGGATCTTTAGGATCACCTAGTATATTCTCCATTGGATGATTAGTGTGAATCCTTTTTGTAGCATTGGAGTTGACATCAATGGTTTTGTCAAGATTGGTCACATTTGGTTCAAAATCACTATCATAGGAAGAGGAAGTGAAGATGCCAGCTTTGGGTTGGTGATTACCAAGATCTGTAGGACTTGGAAATCGTGTATATGGTTCACCAAAGTCTGTTGACACACGAGCAGAAATAGGAGTAGAAACATGTTGAGCATCAGCAGGAATGATGTTATCAGAAGAAACAAGAGAACTGTCAGCAGAATCCTGATTTCCACTGATGGCTTGTGCTGATTGTCTCAGAAGTGCTTCAGCATCTTTAGTAATCTGTGCACGAAGTTTCTCAGCTTCTTGAGTAGCAGCATGTTCTTGTGTCTTGAGCCTAGCAAGATCCTCTGCATAGTGTGACTCATCTTCATCCTTCTCAGAAGTATCTTTTGCACTATTTCCTGCAAAATGGTTAGGAGGAATGGAAGGTAAAACAATGGTTAGTTCATCAAACTCAGACTCATCCTCTGAGTCATCATCCAGTACACCGGCATTGTTAGAAGGAGAATCTTTTGTACCTGCAGATTAGTTAGCAACAAATCTAGTATACCCCAAAGAATCAGTTAAGTAAACCAGGTCAAAATACCAATCATGACCTTGACCTTGTACATTAGGTTTTTCTTCTAGGTATCTCAGATTAAGAGTCTCCTCTACCCTTTTAGCATTCAGGTTATATACCCTATAAGCCTTACTATGAGCTGAATATCCCATAATGTAACCCTCATCAGCCTTGCCATCAAATTTCCCAAGTGGGTCACTAGTGTTCAAAATGGTCACATGACAGCCAAAAGGTCTTAGGTAATGAATAGAAGGAACTTTCCCTGTGAGAAGTTCATAAGGTGTCTTTGAATGAGGTCTAGTGATAGAGACCCTGTTCAGAACATAACAAGCAGTGCTTACTGCTTCAGTCCAGAACATTGTGGGTAGCTTAGAGTCTGCAAGCATGGATCTTGCTGCCTCTATTAAGGTCCTATTCTTTCTTTCAGCAACCCCATTTTGTTGTGGGGTCCTGGGATTGCTATAGTCCCTTTTTATCCCTTTAGAGTTACAAAGGTCTATTAAAACCACATTTTTGAACTCTGTTCCATTATCACACCTTATACCTTTAACCTTTTTATTTAGCTGGTTTTCAACTAGGGTAATAAAATCTTTTAAAATTGGAGATGTTTCATCTTTAGTTTTCAAAAAGAATACCCAGCAAAACCTGCTATAATCATCAGTGATCACCAAACAGAAGTACTTATGATCAATACTTCTTACTTGAGTTGGACCAAATAGGTCCATATGCAGCAACTGAAGTGGTTCTGTGATATTGCTCACTGCTGTAATGGCTTTGTAAGAGGCTCTGTGTTGTTTTCCTTTGTTGCAGGCAACACAATTGTGTTCATTGGTGAAGACCTTGGAAGGAAGCCCTTGAACAAGACCAAGTTTAGACAGCTTGTTGATGGTCTTGAAATTCACATGAGCCATCCTTCTATGCCATTTGGTAGATTCATCCATGGAAGCTTTAGCCACCAAACATGTTAGATCACTGTCAGGTTGTACCTCATTTAAGTTGAATGTGTACAAATTATTGCTTCTTGGAACCCTCAGCAGAATTGGTGTATCTGCTGGAAGTTGGAAGTCTTTGTTGAGTACCAGACATTCATCTTCTGAGAAGAAAACTTTGTTCTTTTTATCACAAATTTGTGACACTGAGAACAAATTAAAGTGCTGCAGTTCCTTCACATAAAGTACATTTTCAAAATCCAGCATGGGTGTTCTGATAGTTCCTTTTCCTGTGATTCTACCATTTCCTCCACCAAAGGTCACATTTCCTCCACTTGCTATGGGTACAAAGTTAATCATCTTTTCTCTGTTTCCTGACATGCTCCTTGAACAGCCACTATCTACTATGCCAACTTCTTTACTTAGTAAGGGATGATCCTACAATAACAACAAAAAAATATACAAAATATAAGTACACTTTGGAGACTCAAGTCATTACTGACTTGAGCCTGCCTTGTGGATCATAAGAAGTAGGCCATGTAGATGTATAAGATCCACCATTGTTCTTGGATCTTCTTTGATAATTAGATCCCCTGTTAGTCCAAGAACAACCTGCTGAGGGCTTAACAGCAGTATCCCATGGTCCCCCCAACCCATATACATAGGTTGATAATAACTAGGCCAATAACCATTCTGATAATAAGACGAAACAGATCTAGGGAATGGTCTTG
The DNA here is from genome assembly GCA_014162995.1 of Artemisia annua. NCBI lineage: Eukaryota > Viridiplantae > Streptophyta > Magnoliopsida > Asterales > Asteraceae > Artemisia > Artemisia annua. Next base: position 3,152 of record LBNU01038507.1, read on the forward strand.
CAACATGTCTTTTCCTATATGATGAAAAAGTTCTATCAGCAGAAACTGATGCATCAGCAGATGCTGATTTATCAGCAGTATTGTATCTGCTGTTAGATTGAGTTGCTTGTGGAATATAAGCAGGTATGTCATCAACACGTTTCCACATTTGTCTAGTTGTCTTAGCACAATCACCCATTCTTTGCTCATGAAACTTACAATCCTTAATTAAATGAGATTTGCTTCCACACACAAAACATTTCTTCTTTCTAGAAGATTTATCAACAAAAGAAGTTCTATTGAAAGCATTCAAACCACAAACATTAACAGAATTGTTTTTGACAGAATTAACATTATTGTTTTGCAAAGAATTAAATAACAAGTCTTCAGTAGAAACTGTCTTTGAATGAGATTCATCAGCAGCAACTCCTAGAGGCTTGTTTGAGGACTTGGGTGAAGGCTTGAAAGAGGTCTTGGGAGGGTCTGACTTATCACTTGAATCACAGCTTTCATAGGCAGTAGACCCTTTTTCAGAAGACTTGTCACTGCAAGAGACAGAGTCAGCATTATTAGTAACAGGGTCAGATAAGTCACTTGACTTTTTGCCATATAAATGATGTGATCCATCAAAGTCAACTGTAATGGATAGGTCAATGGGCATATGTTCACCTCTAATGGGACCAGGGACAGCATGTAAGGTGCCTTCTTTAACATAGTTTGCTAATCCTGCTGGTGTAGTTTTTCTACTGTCATCCCTAGCTTCTAATCCTACATATTTCTTAAAACCTAATCCTATACTAGAATTTACAGTTTGAGTACCATACAAACTTCTAGCTAAATTATCACCTGATATTAACCACTTCTTATGTGTAGCTATTTCAGTATCTAGCTTCTCTTGAAGAACTTGTTTATCAGATTCTAACTTAGCTTTCACCTTTTTAGTATAGATTAACTCATCTTGAGCACATTTTAAGTCCTGTTTTAACCCTTTTATTTCCTCCTCATAAGCAACTTGATTATTCTGAAACCAAATCTTTTGTTTTTATACGATCCTTAAACCATGTTTATATGATTCAAGGTCTTTATAACACTCATTAGGTTTTAACTCATCATACATTTCTTTAAGTTCATTATATCTCACACTACAACCAAACACACAGTTATGTACCTGAGAGATGCCCATAAGAGCACCTTGATCATGAATATCCTCTGAAGTACAGCTTGCCAGCAGTCCACTCTGATCACTATCACCATCACTTCTCTCATGAGCCTTCCAGTCAACATGATCATCCAAAGTGATCAAGGCTGTGAGATATCCAGTTTTGGCAGTATCAATTTCCCCTTGTTTCTGCTGATAGGTAGAATACCTAACCTCATCAGTAGATTTCCTGTCCTTGCATTCTCTGGAGAAGTGACCCATTTGACCACAAGTGTAGCACTTGATCTTCCTTCTGTCAAACCTAGCTGAATCCCTGCCATTGAAACCAAACTTCCTCCCAGAATTTTTCTCAAATCTCTTGATGCTCAATGAGAGCATAGCCACCTGCCACTTCAAGTTCATCTCTTCCATATCCAATGGATCCATCTGTTCAAAGTCCTCATAGGAGAGTTGCTGCTGAGATTCACAATCAGCAACAAAAGAGTGAAGTACATCTTCCAACACACTACTAGAAGAAGGTGATTTGGTTGGGGTGTATGAGGATGATGCAGATAAAATTGGACTTGAACTAGGAGGCACCATATTGGAGGTGGAGCCGACAAAAGCTGAGTAAGTGGGAGTAGATGAACGAATAGGACTTCTGACATCTGGTTCAAGAGTTTTGAGCTTGTTGTACAAATCATCAAAACTCATCATGTCCAATCCACCCTTAGCTTTGAGTGCAATGCTTACTTGAAGCCATGATGGAGGCAAGGATCTCAAGAATTTAGCATTGCAATCTTCATTGTCTGGCCTGGCCTTCAGCTGATTCAATTGGCTCAGAATCTTATGAAATTTGTCATAACCCTTGTGGATACCCTCTTCCTTAGTGATCTGAAACTCTTGAAACTGCTGCTTCAGCATCGAATTCCTTATCCTTCTTGACTCATCATTCCCACCAAATCTAGCTTTGATTGCCATCCAAAGATCCTTTGCATCAGTCATGAAGTGAAAGTCACCCAAGTGATCTGGTGGTATAGCTTGAAGAAGAATAGTTCTCACTTTATTTTCCCGCTGAAGAGCAAGAACCTCTTCAGCAGATGTAGGATCAAGATAGTATATTCTACCATTTGCGTCAGTGCCAGTCCTCTTTGGGCTGTTACCTTTAAGGACCACCTTCCAAAGATTGTGATCAATGTTGGTAATCCAGTTCTGCATGCATCTGCATCGCCCAGAGTTCATACTCTTCTTTCTTAAGGTAGGGGAATTTTGCATTGCTGTTAGTGAGAGTTAGGTGATGAAGGGATGCTGTGTTTTGATTGTGTGTTGTATCTGACTCAGTGTCAGATCCAGGCATGATGTAAGGTTGTGTTGTTGAGGAGTGTGTAAAAAGTTGATATTCTTAGTATCACAGAGACTCTCCCGAGGCTCTGATACCACTTGTTGAAACTATGACCCTTGATAGATCTTCTAGCACTCTGAATCGTTAGCAATGTTTATGTAAACACAAACACCCTAATAGAAAGTCTCCAAAGCTTATATTCTTAAAGCGGAAAACAAATATAAGCAAGAACAAAGAATACTAAGAACGATTGATCCTCTATGGATCTTTTATATAATATAAACTTTTTTTTCAAACTCGTACATAGAACATAAACTTGTGTTCATTTTAAAGACAAGGAACCCTAACCTTAAACCGTATCACAAGAAACGTATATTCTATAAACTCTAAATGATATGCATTATATTTTCCTAATATTACTCATGCATATCCTAACTATATTACAAAATACGCGGTTTAACTATATCCGCAGAAACTAAATATGCTGAAACTTAGTCTTCAGCAGCAACACTTCTTCAGCAGAATCTATCTCTTCAGCAGATTCCATCAGCAGAATTCTCACTTAGCAGAATTCCCAACAACATGGGAACAGCTTATCTCAAAATTCTATGAGAAATTCTTTCCCATAGGAAGAACTTCAACGTTGAGAGATGGAATCATCCGCTTCCACGTGGGACCAGCAGAGCCTATCCATGAATCTTGGATTAGATTCAAGGATCTAATTTGACAAGTCCCCCATCATGGCATTGAACTCTGGTTCCTTGTCCAAATCTTTTACGATAGTGTCTCTAAAAACGACCAAAGGGGAATCAATAACTCGTCAAAAGGAAGGATAGCCAACTTAAGTGCCGTGGAAGCATGGGACCGAATTGAGGAATATGCAAATGATCAAGACGATACCTCGGATGAACCTGATTCGATCATGAGCGTTTCCAACACCATGGAAAAGCCTCCTTTTGTTAGCCGGCTGAGTAGGTTGAATGAACAAGTATCTTATCTAGACAAGTCGCAACCAACCAAACGATTATCAAACCCATACTTGATATGTGGTCAATGTGGCGGCCCGCATGAAATGGAGGAATGCGAGGAGAATACCACCACTGAACAAGCATGTTTTTCAAGCCACGACATCTTTGATGATCCTTCCCTCTTAACTTTCTATCAAAACAACGATTTTACCCCTAGGGGAAATCTTGTGGGAAGTGAGGGAGGAAGAGAACATACTGACTACAAGGTTAGGAGCACTTTTGAAGATGATCTTGGGCATTTCATGCTTGAAAAGGATCTGCAACTAAAAGGTCTCGACAACCTATTCACGAGCCAACAGAATGACACGAGAGCCAAATTCGCAGAACTCGACGCCATTCTTGATGGCCTCGGCAAACCTAAAACAGATCAAAGAGATCCTTTACTCGCCATTGCCACTCGTGCTGGAACAACTACTAAGGATCCACCTTACCCAACCCAACAATCTAATATCACGGAACCCGACACACCTCATGAGGAGGAGGGTGATGTGAACGATGAAACCCCTGAGCAATCCCCTCCGGTGACTTCCTCTCCACCTACTCCAACTAAACAACCCATTAAAGTTCCATATCCATCCCGCCTCAAGAATCAAAAGGCTGAGAATGACAATAAGAGATTCTTGTCATATTTGAAGGACTCGGTCGTCACCATACCTCTTCTTGATGCATGTTACCATATGCCCAAATATAGTACATATTTCAAGAAGCTGCTAACCAACAGAAAAAGGCTCGAAGGTCTTGTAACCCTAGGTGAAGAATGTTTTGTGGTGACTCAACGAGGACTACCAAAGAAGGTGGATGATCCAGGTAGTTTCACCTTGCCCTGTTCCATAGGATCTCTATCGGTCAAGAATGCTTTAGCTGACTTAGGGGCAAGTATCAATCTTATGCCGCATTCAATGTTCCTCAAATTAGGGTACTCAGGATTGAAACCAAACCGTATGAACATCCAACTAGCCGATAGATCGGTCAAAGACCCCTTAGGAATATGTGAGAATGTGCTTGTTAAGGTAGGGAAGTTCAAATTTCCAGTTGACTTCGTCATCCTTGAAATGGAGGAAGATGACCTAGTGCCCATCATTCTAGGAAGACCATTCCTAGTGACTGCTCGTGCTGTGATTGATGTTCATGATGGCAAACTGACCTTACGAGTAGGGGCCGATAGCTTAACCTTCGACATCAAGGACACAATGAATCTTTCCTTAGAAGCAGCTAACTGGCTGTATTGCATCGGAGAAGTCGATGAACTAACCGACGTGATTGACAATTGTGCGGATGAACAAATAGAAGTTGGTTGGTTGCGAGACGAAACCCCCTTACCTCTATTAGAGGAGGAAAAGACTATGGATGTTAGCGTAGTCTCCTTCTATCCCAGGCAAGAAATCGAACAGCTTGAGCTTCGTAAACCAGAGAACAAGCTTAAACCTTCCATCATCGAACCACCCACGTTAGAACTCAAGGAACTCCCAAGCAACCTAGAATATGCTTTCCTCCAAGGAGAGGATCAACTTCCGGTAATCATAAACTCTTCTCTAAAAGGTGAACAAAAGGATAAACTCCTAGGAGTTTTAAAAAAATACAAAGGAGTTATAGCATGGAGTGTATCCGACATCAAGGGAATTGACTCGACCTTTTGCACACATAAAATCCTCATGGAGGAAGATTATAAACCCACCGTGCAACCTCAGAAGCGAGTAAACCCCAACATCAAGGAAGTCATAAAAAAAGAAGTCATTAAGCTCCTTGATGCAGGGCTAATTTACCCAATCTCAGACAGTCCATGGGTAAGTCCTGTACAGGTGGTACCAAAAAAGGGAGGAATGACGGTGGTGAAGAACGATAAGGATGAGCTAGTGCCTCAGAGAACAGTAACCGGATGGCGTGTGTGCATCGATTATAGGAAGTTGAATGATGCAAACCGAAAGGATCACTTCCCTCTCCCATTCATCGATCAAATGTTGGAAAGGTTAGCAGGACATGAGTAATACTGCTTCCTAGATGGGTTCTCAGGGTATTTCCAAATCCCTATCGCTCCTGAGGACCAAGAAAAGACCACATTTACATGCCCTAATGGCACCTTTGCCTACAGGCGAATGCCCTTTGGACTATGTAACGCCCCCACCACTTTCCAGCTCTGCATGACAGCAATCTTCCATGAATTAATGGAAGACAGCATGGAGGTTTTCATGGATGATTTCTCAGTCTTTGGAGACTCTTTTGATCGCTGTCTTGCTAACCTTGAGAAAATGCTCAAACGTTGTGAGGAGACTAACTTGGTACTAAACTGGGAAAAATGCCATTTTATGGTAAAAGAAGGGATCGTGCTAGGGCACAAAATTTCAGGAAGTGGAATTGAAGTAGACCGGGAAAAAATCGAAGCTATATCCAAACTTCCCTTCCAACCACCGTCAAGGCAATCCGTAGCTTCTTAGGTCATGCTGGCTTCTATAGGAGATTCATCAAAGATTTCTCAAAGATAGATAGACCATTGACTCAGTTGCTTGTGAAGGACGCCTCATTCGACTTCTCTCATGAGTGCAAGGATGCGTTCGATCGACTAAAGCAGGATCTCAGACAAGCTCCAATTATGGTCACCCCTAATTGGGAGTTTCCCTTCGAAATCATGTGCGACGCTAGCGATTATGCTATTGGAGCAGTGTTAGGCCAAAGGCTTAACAAACACTTCCAGCCAATATACTACGCTAGCAAGACTATGAATCCTGCTCAACAAAACTGATGTGCGTGGGATTGCGACCACGCAACAGGTTTTACCTCTCAAGGGATCTTGAGAAGCTTGCAATCCCACCAGGCAGTGTACCTGGTCGGTGTAGTATAGTGTAGTGGTAAGTACGGGGGATTGATCGTTCTCTCATAGGGAATAGTGTTCGTTAGGATAGAAAGACTACTCTAAAAGGTCTAAAGGTGAAGGAAGATTATTTTTGTATTTTTGTATTTTATGGAAAGCAAGTAAAATCTCGGGTTTTGGAGGAATGGGCGGAATTAGTTGCTAGTCAACTAACCCAAAAACTACAATTGCAATAAAAATAAAATAACTAAACTATTGTGGTTGTGAAAACTTATATGGAGACAAATGTGTTTACTTAGACTTCCTTACTCCCTAACTATCTTTTACCGGTTAATTGGTGTATGTATTACTTGCGTGGATGACGGGTGTATTCCTTAACAATTCATGGGGTGGCATACATATCTCCCCAATTCTATGAGCTCTTATCTCCTCCTACAACTATGCGTACACATAATCATAGGGATTGTAAACAGTGGCTCATGCGTTAAATACTACCTTAATAACCTAGTATGCCTTAGTTACATGTTTCTTAAGACGTTCAAGCATGTTACCATATAGGAGTATTGCCAGTTTTCTTAAGCCTAACATTGATGAAACATTCATCCCAACAAAGTAATAACACACCAATCAACCAATAATTAATAGTTAGGTTTCATTAGATCTAAGCAAACACAAGAAAAATCTAGCCTAGCATGTTAATTGAAAGACAAGCATAAGATATAATTAACCAACACATAGACATATTGATTAATTTAAGTGAGGACTTATCTTTAATTGAACATGAAGGATTCAAGGGTGAAAAACCCTTGAAAATACAGCCAAATTCGTCTTTAGGGTTTTTCCCAAACTTGTACCAAAAGTTCCACACTAATGAATGAAAAATAGAAAAGTATATATAGATTTTACATTCTGACGGCGTCAGGTTATAGGTTCTGACGCCGTCAGCTCGCCGCCATTAGGGTTCTCGGATGGCGTAGATTTACTTCTGACGCCGTCACCCTTTAATTTAAACTGGGCCGTCACTCTTTAACATTACACCTGACGGCCTACTCTTTCTAACACCTGACGCCGTCAGGTGTAAACATCTTGTTTTCTTCATAGGGCGTCTAGTGTAATCTGATTTCACTCCTTTGTCAATGTTGGCTGACGGCGTCAGAGTCACAAGGTGACGCCGTCAGGTAGGAAATCCAGCTTCTTTTGAAACTTTGTCGTTTTCTTCACTTTTATGCTCCAAAAACGTCCAAATATGCATGTTTTCCAGAATTCTTCTCAAAAGTACCTAAAATGACAAAAGGAACGATTTAGGGCAATATTTGATCACATTTACTCGAATTAGGGCTTAAATGACCCCTTAAAACAGGTACTCTTTTCGTCTCATCAAATACCCTTACACTTGAGATTTGCTTGTCCTCAAGCAAACAAGCTTTTATTCCAATCAAAATATGAGTTAGGGGTCATTTAACACAAATATAAAAGTAATTACAGCAAATAGTCATTCGACCCTAATCATAATAAGCACGGAAATCATACACTAGCACCTCACAAATAGTGTTTGGATACTCTCATCTCTCAAGTGTCATAGAATTATATCTCATAAATGAAAACGGGAAATATCTCTCACTACCTGTCATAGCAAATAGATTACCATAGGCTTGGGAGAGGATCAATTACTCCTCCACTAGGCGTAAGCACCTAAGATAAACTATCAAGAGGGCTTTCAAAAGGGTTATAATGTAAGGTGTAGGGATATGATAAACACAGTTTGGTTGGAATAAAGGGTATATTAGTGGTGGCGAGTTAACTATCATGATCAAATACATGCACTATACAATGTTGCTAAGCCAAGACTCGACTCAATCTTAAGCTAAAAACAAATTAACAAAAACTTAAAAGAAACATAAAAGAAACGGGATGGTAGTCCGTATGTTTTTTCTACTTTTCTTTTTCTAATTTTTTTTTTGTATTTTTCTTGATTTTTTGATTTTTTTCCATACATTCTTACCCTACCATCCAAAATAATACATCATAGGGGCCTCGGTTCTCCCCTTACACTTGAACTTTTACTGTTTTGTACTAAAAGTTTCACCAAAGTTCCACACTAATGAATGAAAAATAGAAAAGTATATATAGATTTTACATTCTGACGGCGTCAGGTTATAGGTTCTGACGCCGTCAGCTCGCCGCCATTAGGGTTCTCGGATGGCGTAGATTTACTTCTGACGCCGTCACCCTTTAATTTAAACTGGGCCGTCACTCTTTAACATTACACCCGACGGCCTACTCTTTTTAACACCTGACGCCGTCAGGTGTAAACATCTTGTTTTCTTCATAGGGCGTCTAGTGTAATCTAATTTCACTCCTTTGTCAATGTTGGCTGACGGCGTCACCTTGTGACTCTGACGCCGTCAGGTAGGAAATCCAGCTTCTTTTTAAACTTTGTCGTTTTCTTCACTTTTATGCTCCAAAAACATCCAAATATGCATGTTTTCCAGAATTCTTCTCAAAAGTACCTAAAATGACAAAAGGAACGATTTAGGGCAATATTTGATCACATTTACTCGAATTAGGGCTTAAATGACCCCTTAAAACAGGTACACTTTTCGTCTCATCAAATACCCTTACACTTTAGATTTGCTTGTCCTCAAGCAAATAAGCTTTTATTCCAATCAAAATATGAGTTAGGGGTCATTTAACACAAATATAAAAGTAATTACAGCAAATAGTCATTCGACCCTAATCATAATAAGCACGGAAATCTTACACTAGCACCTCACAAATAGTGTTTGGATACTCTCATCTCTCAAGTGTCATAGAATTATATCTCATAAATGAAAACGGGAAATATCTCTCACTATCTGTCATAGCAAATAGATTACCATAGGCTTGGGAGAGGATCAATTACTCCTCCACTAGGCGTAAGCACCTAAGATAAACTATCAAGATGGCTTTCAAAAGGGTTATAATGTAAGGTGTAGGGATATGATAAACACGGTTTGGTTGGAATAAAGGGTATTTTAACGGTGGCGAGTTAACTATCATGATCAAATACATGCACTATACAATGTTGCTAAGCCAAGACTCGACTCAATCTTAAGCTAAAAACTAATTAACAAAAACTTAAAAGAAACATAAAAGAAACAGGATGGTAGTCCGTATGTTTTTTCTACTTTTCTTTTTCTAATTTTTTTTGTATTTTTCTTGATTTTTTGATTTTTTTTTCATACATTCTTACCCTACCATCCAAAATAATACATCATAGGGGCCTCGGTTCTCCCCTTACACTTGAACTTTTACATAACTTTACAATTA